>JXSR01S073301.1:13950-25982 GCA_000969725.1 Ophiothrix spiculata
CCCTTTAAGACGCTTGCTTGCCATAAAACATTTTCACAGTATTTTAAAGGGATCAAGAGAGCCCTTTATCACTCACCAGAACCCCTTAAAGTTAGACCATGTTCTGGTAGCGCTGCTGTAGGGCTGGTCGGCATGGTGTTTACCCGACATTGACGTGTGATCTATCGCAGTATGCACCATTTAACATATTTACCATTAGCATTACAGCAGTCCGCCTAATTGTTTGATAAGAACACCTTAGTATGTCACTTTTCTCCAGAGAGGAGGGGCGTTTAAAGTTGACGCGAACGTAAGGCTCCATCGGGATCCAAAGACCCTAAGGTGCGCAACATTAGATTTCCAGGTGGGGAGCAGGAAGTTTTTGAAAAAAAAAAATCCCCTCCACATGCAGAAGAAAAAAATTCTTTCCTAACATGGAATAGGGAAAAAAACCATTACTTTCCAGGGAAAAAATTCGCCCCCGATCTGAACCCGAACCCATCTCCCTGCTCCCCCCTGGAAATCTAATGATGCGCCCCTAATTTTGAACTCTCATCGGATTCCCACGAGAAGGTCATTGGAGAGGTCCCGGGCGAGCCCTATCGAACCACTAGTATCTCCTTGCCCGATTGTGCTGAGGTTCGAACCCATGTGCGAGTTCTCCCAAGTTGGGGATATGCAAACAGTATAGATGACCTGGTAATAAGGGTCAGCAAGGGTATTTAAATAAACATGTCAATGATGTATAGGCTTATGTTTTATACCGTATGCCAGGAAAAACCCTTACTTTTGAATGGTGGACAAGATTCAACAGAATTTGAATACACAAGCTCACGTAATATGCCTTTATATTTAAAATGTAATTTTCTCAAGAAAAGTAATAAGTCAGCATTCTTTACTTTATTTATTTGTTTGTTTGGTTGGTTTGTGTTTTTTTATTTCAACCTTGCACGCGCTATATGAATAAATGTCGCCCAGAAAGCTTTGCAAATAGATTTCGGATTCACGATAGCTGGAGTATATCACAACATTTTCGGGAAAGACCCTTTGAATACGTGAATGGATAGACCTTACTATACTATTATTTCATTCACGGCTAGAGAGATTTAATCCCGAAACGTAGTCTTGTGTTACAGCTATCTTGAATATTAAAATTATTTTTTAAAGCCTTTCGACCGAAACGTTCACAAAATTACTCATATCATTATTACTCATATATAATTTCTGATACCACCAACTTGGAAAAGATCATTATATTCGTACAAAATAAAAGAAGATATCAAGACCTTCCCGTCATGCATTGCTTTCAATGGGATACATGTTGCAAGAAAGGCATTATAGTGATGAAACCGTGTGAAATGCAAAATTGGGCTGAGGTATGCTGTGTGCTATGTTTCATCACTAATATATTATTTCATTACAACTTGCCCTGTACAAAAAATACATTGGGAGCAAGGCATGGTGGGAAGGTCTGCATGATATATTCTTTTGATGCAAATTAAATAATGAAGTTGACACATTTTCACAAGGAATTTGAAGTTATTCCTGACTATAATTGTTCTAACTTTTTTGTTATTGTACAAAATACAACTTATTCAAAAGATGTCGAGACTTGAGGTCCAAGTAAAAGAAAGTCAAAAGCTGGAAGAATTGCTTAATGACCGGAAGTTGCCCCTTCTTGGTCTGGCTACAACTTCTATCCACATTCAAGGTTGAGCTTGAAAACAATCATGCCAATCACCCAGAGTACAGGTAATTTTATATTTATTTAGTGGGACTGACTTCAATTTTAAAAGCTTTTTGTGAATGTTAGAGGAGCCTGGAGGAACAATCGTGATGTTATCTCGACTGGACTGCAATCTAACATGTTCAGCAATTTTAACACCTTTTTATATCTAATTAAACCTAGGACAATGCTGATCAAAATTAAGAACTTTGTTAATTCAATTTTACATTCCAATAAAAGTTGGGCACTTTCAGGCGGCACAGGACGCGCAATAAATTGTCTGTTTACCTAAGATTTTATTCATCCGCGGTATCGCCCGTATATTTCAATGCGCCTGGATGCGTAAATAAAAAGAGAAGTAGTTTTTTTAAATATTCATAATGTATTTTTAGTTTTCTGTGGTCGAAGTCCAGAACTCAACTGTTTTGAAATCTGCATGTTTATACATTAAGCATGTTAAGTAAGGGCATGAAATTTTTGTGCTTTAGTTAAAATTCAAGCTTTTTGAATGGGAGTTTCAAAATCTGATGACGTCACGTCCTACCCCGGGCACTTTTAACCCTTGTTTTAACAAGAGGGAGGGGGGTGCAGGTTCGTAGCCAATTTCACCAAAACGCAAAACAAACCGATTCAATTTCTTTCCGGTCATTTTGACGAAAACAATCTTGGGTAATTCCCTCTTAACATTTTAAAGTACATTTCTTTTTGTGCAAGAGACATAAAACTCTTGTGCACTGTGTGCAAGAGACATAAAATTCATGTATTGTTGTAATTTTAAAACATTAGAACGCGTGACACACACTAGGAAAAGGGTTAAGAACCTTTTTGTGCTGTAAAGTGTTGGGAGCACCATTTCGTGTAAAGGTTCTTAAGGTTCTGACACATTTGGTGGTTCTTTGAAGAGCCTTTCAAAACTTAAGTAGGTCATCAAGGTCTATTTTACTTTTGCTTCCACATAATCTGCATATATGTCATATGTGTCGGAAAGAGACAAGAGTTTTATGTCTATGTCGGAAAGAGACAAGAGTTTTATGTCTCTTCCCTAATTTTGCTGATGACACTCCGAAAGGTGTGGAAAAAAAACTTTTCGGGGCGAGCCATTGCCTATGTGAAGACAGAAAGTATAGGCCTTGATAGCCTATACTTAAATTTTGACCAGGCTCTACAAATATGAACCACCAAAACGTTCTTGACAGTTACCTCTTAAGAAAATTTTGACGAAATGGTGCTCACCACATGACAAAAGGGTTCTTAAGGGCCCTGTCAACCCTTCGTTTTCTGAAATATTTTATGCTCTGTTACTTAGCAACGGATGATTAAATCCAAATAAAAATATATATTTCTAGAAGCGGATATGCATACTGAACATGATGGTGAGGTCATTTTTGGACCAAAATGTGTCATTTTGGTCCTAGGTCCAAAATCATGTGTTTAAGCCCAACATTTTACGGGAAAGCTAACTAAATTTTGCTTTGGTGAAATTTCGAACCTTTTTACTTTTTAGAATCTAGAAAGCAAAATCTAAGAACGCTTTTTTCAAATTTTTGATTTTTTTTTTCTTAGTTTTTGAGATATTGTCAACAATTGGTCCAAAAATGTCAAAAATCCCACTGCTTACACCAAAATTTGGTGTCAGCAGTGGGATTTTGACCTATTTTTGGCAATATTTCAAAAATGAAGAAAAAAATCAAAATTTGAAAAAAAACCGTTCCTAGATATTGCTTTCTAGATTCTAAAAAGTAAAACAGTTCAACATTTTACCAAAGCAAAGTGTAGTTAGCTTTCCCGTAAATTTTGGGGCCAAAAACATGATTTTTGGACCTTAGGGCCAAAATTTCACATTTTGGTCCAAAAATGAACTGACCATCGTGTTCAGTATGCAAATTCACTTCTAGAAATGTGTACTTTTATATGGATATAATTATTCGTTGCTGAGTTACAGAGGAAAACCACTTTCTGAAAATGAAGGGTTGACAGGGTCCTTAAATTTAACTTTTTTCTTTAAGAGTGCATTATAAGAAGTATTCTCATTCAGGAACACCTGGAATTATACAAGACAACGTGTTTAGATTGATGGTTGAACAGTTGTTCTGTTCTGATAGATACAAGTAGGACTGAAGTTAGTCCGGGGCTAAGCGAAATTTAAAATTCTGAAAAATAACACATTTTGAGAGAAATCTAGTGATAATTTATGTTCTTGTTAAAAGATTTAAACTGAAACTGTTATTATTTGAGTCATTTGTCTATTTTAGAACAGTCATTTTTATCGTGGTATTAATGTAAGAGAATAAAAAGATTCTCTAATTCACTCAAAAAATTGAAAACCACTCAAACAAAAGTATATATCGTTACCACTCTCAAAGAATTACTTTCAAACATTCATTAGGAATAAGAAAGAGTGGGAGAGAACTAAGTATACTCTAAATGTAAATGAGTGAATATTTCACTCCCCAAAGAGTGAAACTCTTGTAAACCACTCAAAAAGGAGTGGTTTTGCATGTTAAAGAGCAAATTTCCACTCATGAAGAGTGAGAATCACTCAAAAAAGAGTGAATTTCCACTCGTTTGAAGAGTTAAACGAAGGACAACTCAAACATGCAAAATCACTCCTTTCTGTGTGGTTTACAAGAGTTTCACTCTTTTGGGGAGTGAAAGTTTCACTCGTTTATAATTAGAGAGTGTATACTCTCAAAAAAAGGTTTCCTTCATGACAAAAACTCTTATAAGTTGATATTCTCTCGTTTTGAGTGAACTTCGTTTTGAGTGAAAATTTCACTATTTCACTTTTTTTCCAAACCAAATGTGTATTTTGCTCCAAACGAGTGAATTAAAGAGTTGATGGAATCGTGAACCCGTTTCTGTCTTTTCCAGCACTTGGTATTCATTCCCATTTTTTTACTCTTTTGGAATGAAATTGTAGTGATTCATCACTTGTTTTAAAGTGGAATAAACAAGATAAAATAATACAAAATCGGCACAAGGTTAGAGTTTGTTTCAATATTTATTGTTGTGAGCAATTATACATATAGTTCCAAGTTCCTTTATCCATAAATGTACCGGATAGAAATATGCATATATGGTCATACAAGTAAAAACAATTCATAAAACCCCAGATGAAACTTGCATGAATACGCATTTGTGCACCAAGTATTCGTTGGTTAATCACTTTAAATATTAAAATTTTAACAAATAACAGAGGTTTGATGATGACCGTGACTGACTGAGATTTCAAAATAAGTTAAGCAGTTGTCATTGCAAAGCATCTGCTATTAATATATTATCTTTAAAAATGTGAAAGATTTTCCCTGATTTAGACGAGGCAGATTTGGTGATCTTTGCTCATGAAAATCAGAGAAAAATTATTTTCAATGATATTTAAAAATATGACATGAATTCCTCATTCAGTACAACGTTTGTACCGTACGGAATTCGTACCGTACATGGCATAACGACGTCAAAACGTCATAAGTTTGGTGAAGATATAGTTTTAGAATCCATTATATAATCTTTTAGCAATGTTTAGTGAAAACAGTGAAATGAACAAATCAAAGCTAAGGCACATGTAGGATCAGGGAAATTTTAAATTTTCCTAACAGCGCATTCATAATTTCTTTTTTGATATAACATTTGTGACTCAACCTGATGACCTTATTATTAAAATTAGATTAAAGGATGTAAACAATGACAAACAATTTCAACAACGGATGCACATCTTCCTTGTAAAGTAATTAAAAGGAATTGCCAAATTAATGAAACCAATATGTTAATGAAGTGCTTGGAAATTGTAATTGACCCGTCATTAATATAGTAATTGCTCAAAATACTGAAATGAAGTTTTCTGAACAAATTTCTCTTTTTAAGAGGATATAGATAAACATAAAACAAAAGCATTATAAAGAAATATGTACATTTCATAAGATAACACACAACATGATAGATAAAATGCAATTTGTATTTTTAAATACAATAAAACAATATTTATGTGATCTTCAGTAAACTGCTTCATCAACATAGCCATATTAAGCTAAAACGTTGATGGTGTCACAAGAAGGCTGTAAACATTACATACGGGCATTTAAAATAAGTGCAAGTATATCAAATAATATAGATCATGGTCTAATTTTAAAATGGTGAAGGTGTAAAAAGTTAAAAACAATCTTTATTTATCCTTGGAAATTTTAAAAGGTTGCTCTTCAGTTTCGCAATGTCATCAGCTTAAAAACACTTGTGAACATTTTAAAAAGGTTATACAAAATGATATCCGTGGTGAAAATGAACTTTCGAACTTTGTTTAATTTGTCAAAATTAAGCCACATATCAAATAAGACACGGTCACCAATTTATCGCAACAAAGGCCTTACGACTTCATTTTCACAATAACCACTTATTACCTCACAAAAAAGCATTAAGTGCGTGTAAAAACGGGGACCCGTAAAAACATGG
This sequence comes from Ophiothrix spiculata, assembly GCA_000969725.1. Classification (NCBI taxonomy): domain Eukaryota; kingdom Metazoa; phylum Echinodermata; class Ophiuroidea; order Amphilepidida; family Ophiotrichidae; genus Ophiothrix; species Ophiothrix spiculata. The sequence goes on from JXSR01S073301.1 coordinate 20,099, forward strand.
TAGATTCTTATATTGTCATATATGCACAAAGTCACTATATCTTATCCGATGTCAGAAGGTTGCATGTAACATGAAGAAATGTTTACCATATACAATCTGTATTTTAAGACGTGAAAAAGCACTGGCCGTTAAATTCTTCCCAGAACTTATATTTTGCTTAAATAATGGCTCTTTTTTCAATACTTTTGAAAATTTGTAATTCAAAATGAATATGCGTCATTCTTCCTTGTGAGACAACACTTTGGAGACATGAAAACATTTTAGCCAATGCACCCCGCGTGGCAAAGCCAAAAATTAGCCACTGGTCAATAGCTGCTTATCGATCATTTGTCAGGAATTAGTTCGATTACCTATTGAAACGTTTTTAAGCTGGACTAATTCGTGAGAAATAAGAGACAGATCACACAATAGATTTCTTCACTAAGCGCGAGATAATTCAGGCTATTTGTGTGTCCTTTCAATAATGGCTTTTATCCAAAACACATCCCCCTTTTAATACCTTTGTTAGCCAGGGAAAATATTAATCGATGGATAAATATGTCAATAACGTGAATGTTTTTTGTGTATAATGATCGTGCTGTTTGGTCGTTTTTGAGAATACATGACATATATTATAGCGGGTTTAAATTTTGTCAAATTTCTTGCATACAGAATTCACAATGTACAAGTAAAACACTCTTTCAAATTTTACATGCAGTAAACTTGAACAATATATCTTTCTTTAAAAAAAATACTTTTAAACAATGATATTCAATAGATCATTGATACAATCTTTCTGGTGGAATTTTAGTCACATTGCATCACGTTTAGTCAAGTTGACTAATTTAACATGATGAAATGATGACGTGCATGCCAGTGTTCAAAATGACAGGAGATTATTTAATTGCTTTGGTTCAAATCTACGCCATTAAAAATACACAAAACGCATGTAATATGCTTGCTATTGACAAAAAAAAATATTATGAATGCAGTTTGTATCTATGATTTCACTCAGTCGAGTAAGTGATATTACACTGTTCACTAAAACAGCTGCAAAATTTGATGACTTGAAATGGTCATTCATTCAAAACTGTGACCCACAATCTGATGAGCTGTTAAATTTCAAAACATGAGCAATGAAGTAAATTATGGTCATCATGTTCATAACATTCGTTTTGGTATAACGGCCACATGGATGCATCTTTAAGAAAAAAAATTGAATCTTTCACCAGGAAATAGATTGTCCTATCACAAAACAACATTACCAAAGTGGACAAAAGAATCGAAATTCTTTGCTTTTACAAGATCCTTTGACGGTCATTAGTTTTAGTACAGTGCTAAACTCGAGAAGCAAAGAGTAAATTTACTGTCATTATGTAACATGTTTGATGTACCATAGGTTGAGCAAATGTCCAAAATGGAGAGTGTTTGATCAGCGGTCAAAGTAAACTTATATCGATCAAACATTACATTTACTTTCCAAATGTGAAATTTTACATGCAATAATCATATTGATGTTCATTCACTATAAACCAACTGGTCATGTACAAAGTTTTCAGTGTATTGAACTTAGTATCATTAACTTAAGTACGTTTTACTTGAACTTGGCGAATCAGTTTACAAATTTTATAATAACCCTCCTGCAATATGAGTGGATATGGCTTTTAAAATTCACAGAGAATAAAGAAAAGCCCCTTTGGCATTGAATAAATAGAATAATAAGTACAGAGCCTTAAAAAATGGCGGAGAGACCTCCCCGCCTATTCGATTACGGCTCGGATTGAGTTCGTGTTGTTATTAGTTCACACATGTGCTAATGGTGGTATACACTTTGGGTTCACAGAATGTTTACTACCACGTTCATAAGCAGGACCAGTTCTTCTTAAAATACGATTAGTAAATCTCTTCCATGAGTCTAATGTTTTTCCTGACCAAATCCACACTCCCGATGTGATTCCTACAACTAAACACATGAAATATTTTAACATAAATACAGAGAAGTCTGGTTTGGAACCCGAGGCTCCGCATGATTCAGAACAGTTTGGCATTTTTTCCCATCTTTCACGGGAATATTGTTCGTAAAAATAACATCCAACGACAATAGTTGCAGGAACGGTATAAAGTACTGTAAAAACACCAATGCGAATCATAAGTTTTTCAAGTTTATCAGTTTTACTTCCACCTTGTTTGATAACATTTCTGATGCGGAATAAGGAGACGAACCCAGCCAGTAAGAAAAATGTTCCACAGATGAGATATACAACCAAGGGTGCGAGTACGAATCCCCGTAAAGCTTCTAAGTTCTGATTGCCAACATAGCAAATACCTGCTACAGGATCTCCATCTACTGAGCTGAGTGCGAGGACAGCGATGCTTTTGATACTGGGTACCAACCATGCCGCTAAATGGAAGAATTGCGAGTAACTTGCGATGGCTTCACTACCCCATTTCATTCCAGCTGCCAGGAACCATGTCAGGGAGAGAATGACCCACCAGATGGATGATGCCATGCCGAAGAAATACACCAGGAGGAACACAGAGGTACATACTGCAGGACCAGTGGATTCATAACGAATATATTCACCGCTGCAAGAAACTGCTTCAGCCCCAACAATTAGGCGAATGATATAACCAAGTGACACAAGCATATAACATCCACTTAAAAAAATAATTGGTCTTTCTGGGTATTTGAAACGTTCCATATCAATGAGAAATGTTAGAACAGTTGTGGTTGTTGATACGAAGCATAAGATGGACCAGAGTCCGACCCAAAATGATGCAAATGTTCTTTCATCCTCGGAGAAAAATGCTCCTTGACATGCTACAGCGCAGTTGGATACATTTCCAGTTGTAACACGGTTGTAATACGGGTGTGTTTCAGGTACACGACGGAATGGTGCGTTGCATTCACATGTACAAGCAGGTTGTGTGGCTATTTCATATCCTGGAGACTTTGTCAATGGTGGTAAAGTTGGTTTGGCAGTTTTAGATTCACTTGTATTAAAGTCCATGCAAAGTTGGTTAGGTGTTCCAAATACAGGCAAATCTTCACATTTCATACGCTCAGGCCATGCGAATCCATACTGACGCATTAAAGGAGCGCATCCAGCTTTTGCGCGTTCACAAACTGATCTACATGCTGGTAAAGGTTTGTGATAGTTCGTCATACAAATTGGTGAATACATGCTACATAAGAAGAATTTCAAGTCCGGAGAACATTGTATTTCAACCAGCGGCCAAAATTGGTGCACTTCAAGCCCAGCTTCTTCTTGCGTGTCATGGTTAAATTGGTTAGGCATGTAAGTCATATTATAACCGATATCTCGGCACATTGGAATTGTGATTCTTTCACATCTTGCTTCCCGGATTCCAGCGCATATTGCAATACAAGATGATAACAAGATAAGTCCCAGCAATGTCGGAGCCATGATGGAAAGTCCGCGCTTATTACTACAGCCTGGTCAAGACTGTAGTGTACACAAACGCTAAAATGTTATGATTTACTTTCTCGCCACTGCGATAAAAAGTCTTTGTGTGTTCTTTTGAAAGATGACCAAATAAAAGTGGTCCTTACTCAAATAAAGTCCCCTATACAGGCTACCATAACAGCACTGAGAGCTAGCTACCGCACAGTTGGTCTCGAGTTATCTTGAGAAAAAAAGTTTTTTATCTTAAAAGTTCCTTGAGGCAATCCAAAGCTGTTGACGAGCCGTCGTTTTCGCTGAATTGAGTTCAGTACAATCAAGAAAGCAATAATGGTGCAATTAGCATCAATAACGGAGGACTAAAAGATGTATTCAGTTCATCCGTGTATATGAATTAAAATCCATTCAGTGCTGAAACTTTCACAGTAATATCAGTTGAGTTTCAAACTTCAGCCGTAAATCATAATATTCCAGTTGCAGATCCGAAACGCCTCTAAGGTTTGTGACTGCACGGTCATGTACGAATTGTGTGTTTTAGCGATCTGATCAAGCCAGAGGCGAAATTCAAAATGTTGAGTTTTCAAATAGTTAACCTCGTTTATGTGTACAAAAATCGACGTGTGTGCTGCATGACAGACAGGCAAGCAGATTGTGGTCATCAGTGTAAAAGCTTTAGCCTGTCACTTACGCGTCAGCTCATTATCGCCTATTGACAACTAATGTAGTCTGTCAATCAAGAAATCGATCGCTCAATTAGGGAACACTACACGGCCTGACGTCATTCTACTCATGCGCAGTAAGCGTGACTTACACATGTGTGTGATTTTCAAGTTTGCACAAAATGAAGAAAAGTGAAGTTATTTTTGTGAGCAATGTTTGGATTTGGTGGGTTATGTTAGAGCACTGGGTAAACCCTTGAGGGGGAAACTATTGTCTTCAAGTACAGGCTCCTTGAGATAAAATGACTGGTTCAGCTCTTTACGTGGACAATGTCTCTTTTACATTGTGAATAAGTATTTGTTTAAGTGTTTTGTTTGTTCCTGTCCCCCTTAAATTATGCAAAGATTTGGGCTGTAAAAGAGCCAAAAAGATTGCCTTGCTTTCAAACAGTGACTTTGTTCAAAATACCCCCTCTACAACTGTAAATAGCAGTTAAATCTTGTACAGATTTCAAGAAAGAATATCCCAAAGCTTCAACTTTCTAAAAGAAGACCTTATAGCAACCATAAAACTTTCTAAAGCTCAAATTTGTCAAACCTTTATAGCTTAGGGTTATACGATACCGGAAAAACGATAGGATGTCATTTTACCTACTGAGCTAACTGTTATGATCAAATTAGAGACTCGTTTAGATTACCGGGTTGTTCATGGCAGGGAAGCAGTCGTTATCACATGAATGACATGCTGGGATTTTATTCTTTGATAAAGTTCAAGTTTACATTTCAAGTTCATGGTTTGGGTTATTCTTGGCATCCGTCTCACATGTGCTACTTCCACATGATAACCAACATGATAACTAAAATGGGTGCAAAAACGTGCGTCGCATCTCGGAACCCAGAAAGTTTTTTTTCAATTCAGCGATTATTTCCTCAAAATGTTTTGAGATAGATCACATCAATGTGATTGGTCCCTTAAATTACGAAGATTGGGTCGCCGTTTCTGAAACTGCAACTGATTTTGAGTTAAAAGGACACCACTGAGTCGGTTCTTCTCCAGAAATCCATTTACCAAATGTTTACAAATAAGATCAGAGAATAAATTTAAGCCCTGGAATATAATTAAGGTAGCAAAAACTCATACTTTTTACATGAACATGACCATGTAGTCACAACTTCAACTTTTTAAAGTCATTTCGGATCTGAACGGGAATATTATATTTTACGGCTGAAGTTTGAAACACAACTTATTGTACTGTGAAAGTTTCAGCACTGTTTGGATTTTAGATCACATACACGGACAAACTGATTGCATCTTTTAAGTTTTAGTTTTTCGCAATGTATGTTTCTAATAATTATACTTTGTCGATTTATACTGTTCTTAGTAACAGGTTCTTAGTTAAAAAATATGGGTATATGCAATACAAATGATGATTATGATCATATTAATATAATTAATGATCGATCATGATCATATATTATTATTAATCATGGTCATGGTCATCATCATGAATCATCGTGATCATCATCATCATCATCTTCTTCATCATCATCATCGCGGACGACATCGTCAGGTTTTTGCCATAAAGTTTTAAAAAATAACATTAATATTTCCAAAATTGTCACTCTTATAATTTTATCCGGACAATTTTACTTTTTATCGACTACACGTATATAGAAGTTAACCCTGTCAATCATGAAGGCACAACTAACAATCAGTGATAGACCTCCAGGGTCCAAACTCACGCCTTTCTTTTGTTATCTGAAGACCTGACCTCAAATATTTATGCCGATCATTGTGAAAATCAAACAGAAAAGATGCTA
>JXSR01S073301.1:26999-37155 GCA_000969725.1 Ophiothrix spiculata
CCAGGGTCCAAACTCACGCCTTTCTTTTGTTATCTGAAGACCTGACCTCAAATATTTATGCCGATCATTGTGAAAATCAAACAGAAAAGATGCTACACCCTTCTTCTCGGTTAAATAGCCGTAAAGTTATTTCAAAGAGTGTTCCAAAGAAAATCTATGATCGCACCAAGGATATAGTTTTTACATGATGAAGTGTTTTGAAATCACTTAAATATTGCTTGAAAATCATCAGATGGGATGATTGGATAAGCATAATAATAATAAATCGTTATCTAAAAAAGAAACGATAAGATTAAGCATATACGTAAACACGGAAGGATGATTTTTTTATATTCTTTTAATATCAAAACTCAAGTGCTTTTATATAAAGACAGACCTATTAGAGTATTGTCATCATTTACCGTCTATTCTTTCAGAGGCGCCTGTGGCATGGAAATAACGATTCAAATTTAGTCTAGCATGTGATTCGGATTCATCTTCAGTAGATAGGTTAACCCGTTATATGCGTAATGTCATTTCATTTTTAACAACAAACTCCAGCTACAGCTACAACAGACCCCGAGAGATGAGAATGAGTAAAAAACAAAGTGTATTTTTCCATGTTTTGTTTCGCTCATGATGCCCAACGTTTATCATTTGTTTACAGACATGATAGACCTAAATAGGCCTACATTTAAAGAATTTTAGATCAAAAAACTTATTATGACAGACAATATATTAGGACATATTCAGAGTTCCGGTAGCACATCATCATGTTCACGTCATGTTTTCACATGACTTCATTTTATGGAATGTGACAAGAGAAAATTAGGCGGAGACCTCAGGGTCCAATTAGGCATGATGTGCGATGATAGGTCATACTTCAGACGTTAAAGGCGTTTAAATTTCACAGGCATGCGTAAACTCCTGGAGCTCCCGATTCTGACCTATAAGTTGAAACTGCGCATGGTATTATGTTCTCCCGTTACGTGCAGTATATGAAGTATTTAAAAGTGAAATGTACAAATGGCGGTCATCACTGCAATGAAACGTTTGATATAATACTAGGATGTCATGCTGAGTGATGGCAAATCATTATAAAGTTGGGGAAGGGGTTCTACCCCGGGTCCTAAGCGATCGTAATAAAATATTTATACCAGTCGAACCGCGGGTTCCCTCGCTTTGCACCAACTTGATGAGGTCCCGGGTTCGATTCCTGGCCCGGCGCTTTTAATATGTGCATTAGGTTTTCAGTCTATATATGCTCGCTTCAGCAGGTTTTTCTCCGGGTACTCCGGTCGTTCTCCTGCATTCAAAAACTGAATTTAAAAATATCGAGCTTGAACCCAGTTGAAGAAAAGCTTCTTTTACTTAGCTTATTGGGTACAAGTACCAACTTGGGTTTCAAGATGATTTTAAGGGACTTCAAACTTGACCTTTTTCCACGTATACATATAAGCGGTAAATTTGTTTAAAAATTTTGAGTGACAATGACATTTTCGAGGCTTTTTGGAGATGTTTAATGTTCCCCTCCCCTCTTAAATACGGATGCTCTGTAGAATGATTGATGGTAAAAGTAATTCATTTATGTACATAAACATGTCACGTGTGTAATGATCGTGAACATGATGGGCATGTCAATAGTGTCGAGATTGAGTAGTTTGCAACTGAGTGAAAATTTTGATGGGTTACCAACCAGGTATTCGTAAGGCAGGCTAGAATGAAGAATTCTTTAAAGTTTCAAATACATTCTTGCATGATTCTAGTAATGGCTTTTACAACATCATTTCAACTTAAAGTCTGCGTTAGAATATAGGCGTGACACAAGGTATATGTTTAAGTAAAATGGCTGGCCATTTTGCACATGGACTATAAGGCCCGAATATATACGAATCCACACGCCGAGCACACGTGCTAACTAGTCGAAAATGACCGAGCCGATATGTTCTAATTAGTGGCGTAATCCCACTGATTTTAGACTGTGCAACATTTGAAAACAGATGATCGTGTTCTCTATGAGTAATTGAAATGATGCACAGTTCAGATTTTGACATTTATTCGGTTCATTTTGCCATAGAGAACCTTTCAAGCCTGAAGTAAAGTGAATGAAAATAAAAGTTAACCTTATAGTGACATTATCTTTTCAGCTTCTTATCCGTTATTAACCTTCCAGTTCATATCGGACCTTCTTCTTTGGAGACTCCCATGTCCAAACAGAGGCTGTAGACCATTAACGTACCCTGATACCATAATATGTACTGGCTTGAACTTCAATGGACTAGGAAGTGCAATGTGTAATAAAGATAGTTGGCGAAGATGTGTGTCATGTATCTCGACGGAAGTCGAGGGATGATGATGATGAAATATACATACATTTCTTTGAATTCATCTGTATACATAGTATGAACCTACGTAAAATTTAGGCCTACATGTAAATTGAGCATTCCATTAAGGCAAAAATTGATATTTTTATCACTGTAAAACAAAAGAAAATAACAGCATTGTCACGTATGTTTTACTTTATATCGACATGATCGATATCAAGCCTTCCCAGTTGGCTGAGTGGGTCTTCCCGTAGTGCTTCGTAATGAAGACACCCCAAGCTTCGTCAACACTCACGACCAGTGGCGGCGAAAGATTAAAATTTTAGAGGGGGACGGCTAATTGAATCATTTTTTTTTAGGCAAAATAGACGGGGGGGGGGGAATTATGCAATTATTATAATGGGCGCATAGCGCGCAAAAAATGGTTAAATCAGATAATTTCAGCTAAAAATTGTTATAAAAAATTTGAAATTTGAATTTATAATTGGCGCCCGTTTTTACAATAAGGACCTTAGTAGTGTGACTACCCCGTCCCCGTTTACCTCGATCAGTCCTCAGGAGATGTTCGTAAAGGTGAATCCAGGTCACCGTGAAAACATAAACATTTCATTCTTTTTGACAAGTGAAATATTCAACAAACATTGGTCGGCATCTTGCCGTCCGGCCGTTCGGCCCCGTTGACGTCTTTCAGCGATGTTCAGGTTGATTGTCTCACAGTGATGACACGAAGAGCTGTTGACGGAAACCTTCCTAGGGCATCTACATCCCGGGGGTGCCATCACCATAATGACGAGGGCTTCAAGAGGACACACCGTAGTATCGAGTCTCTGTCTTGCTTGAATCGAATCTCCTGCAATTATCTACATCATATTATTGTCACGGTGTGGCATGAGGGAAGTCTGCTGTGTCAGCCAGACCACTCATTGCCACCTTTTTAGGTTTGAAATTTGAGGTGAATTTTGAAACTGATTACTTTATAAACAACATTAGTTTTTCTAAAGCATTGCAAAGCCCCTAAATTTGAGGGGAATTTAAAGAAGTCCCCTGCCCTCTTTTGAACACTCTACCACTATAATAATAACAATTTGTTTCTGTGCACAACTTAACTACGAACACATTCATTTTATATTTCAAAAATAGAGACAATTGTCTAAATTCGTTTTACACTGAAAGTTGAAGTTACCATGGATGTATAGTTGCAGGGCGAGTGAGCGACTCGACTCTGTAACAGTGTAACATGTTTCCAAGTTAACAATTCCCTAATTTAGGAGAAGAGTGTGTCCCCCGGTTTAAACTGCTCATTAGCTATCATGTCGGTATGGATCATAAAGCTTAACTAGACTGTGTATTCTTAGCGGAAGGAACACGGACCTTAGCCATAGACCTGAAGATTGCGGATGACTGAATCCAGCTGGTAATAGTATTCTGCAGATGGAACACAGCTGCTATATGTTGCAGATTTTGAAATTGGTGAATGATATCATATAAGATCAGGCTTGTTGAGAATGCTCTATGAATGACAAAAACGTAATTACGTCAGAGTTAACAATGACGACGATGATGAAAAAGATGAAGATTAAGATGACGATAATGATGATGATGACGACGACGATGAGGGGGAGGAAGAGGAGGGTGGTGGTAGTGGTGGTGGTGATGGGAGGGGAATCATTATTAAGTTCATGGCTCAATAAACAATAAAGAGAATGACGATTATAACAATTAAAATTGATGGTTTAACGTTGACGCACCCATGTCCTGAGACCGAGGCTGATCGAACCCGCAGCAGACGAGTGTCGACGTTGAGTTGACATCGAATGCCTGACGCCCTTGAGGAGGATAAGATCAGGACTCCCATAGTCGATCTAGGTGGACCTCGCAAGCGAGTGCCGTAGGTGGACTAGACTCTTGTATTGGAGACGTCATCTTGTCACAACAACGGATTTACAACACAATTACACCTGCCCCGATTAATCCATGTTGTCAAACAAAGTGTCCATCAAGTTCAAATACAATCTCCCTATTCAAGTCTCCAATTGTAAATTGAGTAGGAATAAAGTTGCCTCCCAAATCTCACCGTAAGCCATGACTTGACGAGTGAAGAAGTTGGATGTCATTTGTCCATTTTCTAAATTTAAACTCAGAGCCCGCTAGAGGTATCAGTTTCAGTTATTCGTGTTTCTCCATACCGCTAATTATCATTTTTATGAAAAAGATGTATTATCTCCTGAACTTCCTCCTCTTTGTGTTTGGATGGTAAACTTTGTTTACCGTATTCACTGCAGGCCATGCGTAATATAAGCATGAAATTTTTCGGCTTCATAACACCTGTATCTTATATGATTCAGTTAAGGTATACTGTGCCGCATGATGGGAATCAGAGTGCCCGGTTGGTTTGTAAAGATTTCAGGATTTGCTCACCAATATACTGGGGTTCAAATCAAAGTACATGAAATTCCCTCTCGTTAAACGGTTTTATATGACTTGAGATATTCACCGTAAGAAAATAATCAAAAGATCCCAAAATCATTGGTTCAAGAAATCATGTTTGAGTATATACAAATCATTTTATGGATAGAATGTTCTGAACTCTTTCCATTTTTTTTTCAAAACTTGTATTGCACTTTGACGTGTCAATGAGTTTCCTGGATGTAATCATGGTAATAGTATACTAAAGATAAAGAAAATAGACCAATGTTCTTTAAATATATATCTGTATAATCTCATAAATCTGTTTAAAGGCTCGTGACATGAATGGGATGTTTTATGTAAATTTGCGACTTGGCTTTCCCTGGTGCAGCAATTAACTTCTCAATACCGAATAACACAACTTGATCTTTATCATATGGATAAACATGGTTTGTGTCCCATTTTCCAGTTCCAAAATTGCAGTTATGATGATGTTAATATTGAATATACATATACGATACCGTATACTAAAGATAAACTTGATATCATAAGTAATTACTGAACTCTAAAAATGGTTAACGATATGTTCTTTAATTAAGTGATAGTAAAGTATTTCTGATGACATTGTAATAATCTGAGACATATTGGAGAGTCAGATTACGGCCATGATGGCATAAATAGGTTACACACACCCGCAGAGCACTCGCCATGTTTACTCCAAGTGTAATTCTAAACTCTCGCCTGCTCCAAAGTTCTTTCTTTCGTGTTCAATTGCAAGTTCACGGGTAAATATTGTCATTAGACGGAGCTGTTAGTCGGCCTTGAACTTACTCACTTTTATCATCAAGCCTAGATCATTTGATGAGAAACCACCAAACCTGGAAGCCCAGATGGAGCATGGAGAGAGTCTTTTGCGCCTCAAAATTGGACCCGCAATGGCGTAATTGTCGAGTGAAAATACACACCTATATGGCGCAAGATGATGTAAATCGCACCCCAAATGGCATGGCGTAACGCTGTACGATTGTAATACCTTTTTCTTACCAAACGTATGCAATTGAAGTATTTTGATCATTTACACGAAGTCATGATTCACTTGTTTTTATACAATTTTACGCAGAAAATGTACAGCACGATACTCAACTGAGTGGGGTGGGTGGATGAGGTGGGATGTTGAATTCCAGATGCGACTTGACACCCGCTTTGCAGTCTATGAATAAACCCATCAATATAGAAAATGACCCTTTCAATCCTGAGCGTTCTTTCGTAAGCTCCCTCGGAAACCCTCAGGTGTTCTATTGGATCTAAAGGGTTTAAACTCAATTACTCACTACTTGATCTTTACCATAAAACGTTATCGATATAAGCATAAATTTATTTGTGTTTCGTTTCAGTTCACATTTGGCATGTTTAGTTACTTAAAATGACAAGTAATGAAAATACGAGACTGTATGCTAAAGACAAACTTGATATCATAATTAATTACTCAACTTGAAGTTGGTTGATGATATGTTCTTTAATTAATTGACACTATAATAATTGATAGTTAGGTGATTCTGACAAACTGAGACATATTGGCGAGTCGAGTTACGGCCATGTGACATACATAGGTTACACACACCCGCATAGCACTTGCCATGTTTACTCCAAGTGTAATTCAAAACTCTCGCCTGCTTCAAAGTTCTTTCTTTCGTGTTCAATTACAAGTTCACGGGTAAATATTGTCATTAGAAAGAGCAGTTACTCGGCCTTGAACTGACTCACTTTTATTTTATCATCAAGCCTATATAGTGAGCCAAATTCAAATTGAGTTGAAAGATATACACGGATATAGGAGGTACCGTATGTTAGGATATGAACCTGGAGGCGCAGATGGTGGATCGTGTGGTGGATAGAGCCCAAAGTCCCAAATTAAGGAATTGCACCTTGAAAGAAAACTGTTGTGGACGGCAATTAATGACTTGATTTTATGCTTCTCGTCCGGAGTCTTGGAAAAAAGGGAGGAAGAGAGGGCTTTTTATTTTTTTTATTGGTAAACTACCCTAATTGTACCTGATTTAGCGCCATTTTTGCATGTTCAGTGCGCAAAAATGATGTTTTAGAAAAATGATGAAGCCTTCTTTTTTTCTTGTTTTGAGAGTTGGACCCCCTCTTATGACCACAAAACTCACACGGAGGGGTGATAAGAACGTGCGAAACTGAAGGATTCCTGATTAAGTATATAACGTCACGAAATCACCACTCATCCAGGCTAAACTTTGTGACACCACCACGGAGACCAAAATGCTCTCCACAATTTCAGACCTATTTTTATTATGTTCTTTTGGGATGGGCTAAACAATGTAAACCAAGTTAATTGTTTGTCGTCTTTTCACAACTCAAGTTCAGGCGCTCATTTCGTTCGTTTATTATACGGGTCACACTGTGTATACAAGTCAAATAAACAGGGCTTTCAATTTGCACTGTGTGAATGGTCGAATTTGAGATGTCCTGCAACGGTCATTTGGCACTGAATATAAATACTTTTAATTGACCGTAGGGTCTTGTGAGAACTGGCTTTATCCCTTTGCAAAGATGTAACCCAATCACTTTTAACACATGCCATTAGATGAATGCACAAAGACAGAAAATAGTAATAATTTTTGTTTCAGATGAAGTGGTACTTTAAGGGCCATGGTTGTTCAAGCCAATTTTGACATGTATTGAAATAGTTAATTTGTTTAATTCAGAGTTCAAAACACAGGGCCAAAATGTAACAGACACATGGCATGGTTTTGATGAAGTCTTGAATCTAATTTATTTAGCCAATGAAAGAAACGCCAATAACTTTTTTTCTAAACAAAATATTTAAAAGGTACATGATGATGATCGTAAAAATATTGTTGTTGCTGATCATGCTGATGTTGGTGTTTGTTTTCGATGGTATATATCTGAATGAGGATTTAGGCTTATAATCCCACATGTATCTCATTACAACAAGTTTCATTAAAATGTTAATCCAAGATGTTTCAAAAAGCCAAATGTCCAATAATTAGACATGTAGAAGCATGGTAGAAGGCAGCAAACGATTTTTCCCGCCAGATATCCTACGCAGATTTATGTAGTTTGTTGTATCTCCATCGCATATTGTTAAATAGTATAATAGTTTACAACTTATAGTAATAAGCCCGATTTTTAGTTTTTATAAGCCATCAAATATTTGTTATATTTGAACATTCAAATTTACTCAATTTTACCTTACAGAAATATATCGAACTATCATGAAAACATGTAGATATCGCAATTGGGATTTTTATAGAAATACTAACATACAATAATACAATACAATGAGAATATATTTAAAAATATAACTGAAACTGAAATTGTAACTAAAATTGGACCTCACATATACATAAACATTTAAAAAGTGTGTATCAGAAGATAAAGATCAGATTCGAATCTCATTAGACCATGCGTTCGCACCTAAAATATTAACACCCGTATAAAATTAACTGATCGTTGTCATAACAAGGAAATGGAGTTGAATCTGAAATATTCATGACTTTTTTCCGTAATACGGTCAAATGTTAACCAAAATTCAGTTCTTTGAAACAATACTGTCTTACTGAAATCTACATACGAAAGGGGGAAATATTTTTTAGTCTCTAAATATTTTGTGACCTTCCAACACTAAGGCCGATCATACTCATGATCGAGATATTCTCGATGAAAACTTGGATTACATTTTACTTATAATTCTTGCTCAATTAAAGTATAAAAATATAAAAAAGAAAAATATTGAATATTAAATAACCCCAAATAATGGCATTTTGAATTTTCAATTGGCGATTTATCTGACACAATATGTCAGTCATTGATCCCCAGGGACAAATCAAATCGTTAGGGCATTGTTGCAATGTCAATGAACCACTCTTTACTAATGACGACTATTGTTCAACAAAAATGGACAGGACTTGATATCTTTTGTCATATGACTAATGACCCACGCCCCTCAAATTCACCCTTAATTACTGGCTAATGACTCTTCAAGTAGCTGTTGGATTGATGGACAGAGGACTTCATTTATGTTTATGTCAGAAGCCATAGGACCACCACCACTAAATTGATTTGCGTTAATGTACTTGGAAAAGTGACAGTTTTAAGAGTTTATCAATTATCAATTTTCTTCGAGATCTTTACACAAAATGATGTAGGGCCTATTTCATTTATCTCCGATAGCTAGCAATAAATTGATATACCACGTCCACGGGAAGAGAAAAACGGCTTTTATTTATCGACATATGATCAACATGATCAATAAAATTATCGCCATCATAATGACAATATTACATTTTTTTCTTAAAATATGATAGTAAAAGAAAAAAGCATTATCACGATTATGACTCGAAGAAGATGCAATTTGCACCTTGTAAGATCCAAAAGGGGTTCGAGCTAGAGCAGGGAGCAAGGAGTGAAAGTAATTTTAGCCCCCTGAAATGCATGGTAGTCAGGTGTATTGAAATGTACATCGTCCGTGTGACTGAGTGTCCTAGCTGCTATTCAGTTGTGTAGAACGTACTTGTACATGTGCGATCAATAAATCATTCATTGCGATATTCCATGATGTAGTTCAATTAGATCCGGTGTGAAAGTAATCGTAGTCCCCCTGAAATACTAGTCCGCCTTCAATAGACCACAACGGAGTAAAGCGTGAAACTAATGCTGCGTGAGAGTTGTTAGCCTATACTTTACTGTACAACCCGGACAATAAGAACGGGAGACTTACATTCCTGCTATACCGGTGTTAAAGTAATCGTAGTCCCCCTGAAATGGTAGTCCGCCTTCCATAGACCATAACGGAATAAAGCGTAAAACTGATGTTGCAGGAGAGTTGTTAGCCTATACTTTACTGCACAACCGGGACAATAAGAACGAGGGATTTACATTCCTGCTATACCGGTGTTAAAGTAATCGTAGTCCCCCTGAAATGGTAGTCCGCCTTCCATAGACCATAACGGAATAATGCGTAAAACTGATGTTGCAGGAGAGTTGTTAGCCTATACTTTACTGCACAACCGGGACAATAAGAACGAGGGACTTACATTCCTGCTATACCGGACTCCTGGTTACTATACTCAGTCTCATCATATGCTCATTACACCGGCTTACATAGACCATAACGGAATTCGAAGTGAGAGTTAGCCTATACTTTTTTAGTGGTGGGCACAAACATCAGTTTCCCCCAATGACATGAGAGTAAAGAGAAAAAAGTACACCTAAATTTTTTGACGCATCTTTTGAAAACTGCCAAGCAAAAAAAAAAGGTCTCATGAAGCGCATATCCATAATTTTAAACTATTTTCTTTGCATCTTTTCTCTCCTCCCCCTTTCTTTTCTGTGTTTTTAGTGTCGATCCAGATCCCCGAATGGACTTTTTCCCCGACTGATTCATCAACCCCCCCCCCCCC
>JXSR01S073302.1:0-13612 GCA_000969725.1 Ophiothrix spiculata
TATCATAATGTGTTATGTATTATTCTTCTACTTTCACCGTGGTATTTATTTGCAAGATTTATTTTCAGTATCACCATGTTGTATGTTTAAAAAAACAATGAACGAGTCTAAATGAAAATTTGATGGTAATTGATTTAGAACCCCGACCTATTCAAACATAATGATCCAAATAATGGTTTCAACTCACACATAGAATTGAGATTATATCGATTTTCTTTTGTATTTGTAAAGAATTCGCAATCCCCGTTTTTAAAGATCTGTGGTATAATTTACCTCTGTGGCTGCTCGGTGATTGTAATGCTCGAACGGGTACCTTGGACGATTTAATTACAGACTCCAATGAAAATTAATCCAACCTTTTTATGCCTTGTGATTGTGATATGCTTTGGGAATCAATTAGTAACCTAAATCGTCTTTGAATTCCTCTGAATAAAGCAAACAAAGATCTTAAAATCAACAATAATGGTATGAACATGATAGAACTATCCCAACATTTTGACCTTCGTATTTTGAACGGCAGATTTGGTAAAGATTGTAATGTTGGTGAATTTACTTGTTTAAGTGCAAATGGTAGTAGCGTAATCGATTATATTGTTATGTCATCGTGTATGCTTCCTAATGTTTCTGATTTTGTAGTATATAAATAATTAGAGAAAAACAAAGTAAGTCAACTCAATGTGGGGAGGATAACAACATAAGCCTAATGTCTAGAAAAAAAAAAGAAAAAAAAAAGATATATAAATAACTTTGAAGGCTTAACCCTCGTCTACCCAGGCTATTTTTGGTAACACATTTACCCGGGGGGGGGGGGGTTGCACCCCCCCCCTAAATTTTTGGAACGCAGCCCCCTATGAACTTGGTTTTGCTATTAATAGATAGGTATGGTCCTCCCCTATCCAATGATACCAAGATCACAAAAATCGGCCTAGGCGTTACGTAATTATGACGTCATAAAGGTCGAAGATCGGAAAAATCGGGATTTTGGCAAAAATAGCCACCAAAATCAAAATGTTGCTATAAAAGTCCTAAATGACCGATTTTCGTCGGGTTTTTTGCTTATAAAGAAGGGAAATGATAATTCTAACATGCCCTGCAAGTTTCAGCTTCATAGCATGCATATATTTTGGCGACTTAAAATTTTCAACAACTTTATCAAAATATATGTCCACAAATAGTAAAATTCAACTTATCTTCAATGATTCCTGACGCTAAAAGCTAATAAACATGTAGGCCTCAGAATGTATAGAAGGTGACAGATCAATACTTTATGGCAATGTCAATTGCAATGACAGATGATTGATTGGATTAGGGCGCATAGGCCTAAATTGGGATTTATTTTCTTGAATGTTGATTACCAATCAATATGGTGTTATTATGTCAAGAACAGTAATTGATTATATTTCCTAATGATAAACATTTTTACCAGGGTTTAAAAATCTTTAAAATAAAAGTTAAATTTTTATTTTATTTGTTTTTATTTTATTTTATTTTATTTTATTCTTATTTTATTTATTTATTCTTGGAAAAAACGAAAAACACACACACAATTGTACTTAGTTAGATGATGGTTTCTTTTACCCCAACATATCAAACCCATTTCAATTTGAACAGCATTGCCTAATTATGTTTTTTAAAGCATAATTTGTCAATTTCATTTCACAAATTATGATAGCCCATAATTGTGTCCCGTCATATCGAAAGGTACTTTAATACCGGCATGATAATTTACGAGATACAGGCCATTAAAGCTGAGCATAGTCAAAAATCACGTCCAAGGTCGAATTTCTAATTTCATCAGAAACGTTACCTTTGAAGTGTGTTCTATCATATTAATCAGGTTCCAACATCCAAAACATAAGACAAATGTTTTAAAAACCGAGATAAAAATCCTTTCTCCATTCACATTGAACCAGTACAGAAACTTTAAACTTGATTTTCTCAGAACTTTAGTTTTCGGAATCAGCCCGATACCCTTTACCAATTTGGATGTAACTTTGTAATCGAACATCCAATAACCAAAAGCAAGGTGTCATTTTAAAGCTTAACATATAATCTTTCAGATGAGACCACAAAATCAATTTTAATTTTGCCGACCTTAAGGTATCTTTAGCATAAATGTAATCGTTCTCTCAAATGAGCCGTGAATGCAGCAAACTTTAAAGGACACAGCTTTTGGCATATACTAGTATGAGGTAGAGAGGTTTTTTTTTATTTTACATAAAACATCACTAGTGATTTCTCTCTTACGAACATGTATAAATAAAAATAATAAACAAATAAAATGGATGAAATTGATACCATTTTGCATCAAGAAAACATTGACGTCGCCTTTATCTTTGAATCTTGGTTCTCCCCTGATAAATCGCCGGACCAAATGAATATCACCGGTTTTACCGTTTATTCAAAATGCAGAAATCACAAATATGGCGGAGGTGTTGCAATTTACGTAAAACATGGAATTCCATGCAAAGCCATCAACATAAATGTTCCTGATCAGTTGGAGTGTATTTGGATCGAAGTAAGACCTCATCGGATGCCATGTACAATGTAGGGTTTCTGCAATAACCATCTGCGGTGTTTACATCGTCACCGACTCCCCCAACCAATCACTTCTTCAGCAACATAAGAATGTAAACTGATTCTATAACTCGCGGTAATAACCAAAAGCAGATCATTACGTTACAACTTCGCAACGCTACCCTAGACCTCATAATCACCAATGTTTATGATCATTACAATGCTCCTTACCCATACTCTATAATATGGAAAAGTGACCATCTGTGTTGTTTGGAAACCGAAACACCAATGTCCCCCAAACCACCATCATGAATTACTCGTCAATTTCATGATGAAAACGTGGGTACCCTTGGTAGATGGATCCAGGATGAGACTTGGAAAGAGGTCTATGATAGTCAAGGAAGTCAAAACAAAACTTAAGCGTTTTATGAAAATTTGAATAAAGGTATTGAAGCTTATTCTCCATTTAAAGTCATCAAAGTCCATCATAGAGACAAACCTTATTAACACTTAAGTGACCAAAGTATTTCCCGCCCGCTGGTGCCCAAGGGGGGAGGGGGTTCCTAGGCCCCCCCTTAAAAACACCCTTCCGGTATGCATTTTAAATTGAAAGTATGGTCAATGATAATGAATTTAATACGGACTAAAATACAGAAAAAAAATGAAAATCGGATGAACCGATTCTAAATGGCGGCCGAAAAACATTTTTTGTGTCGCCCCAAATTGTTTCCGCCAAAATTTCAAAAACCGTGTTACCGAAAGAAATTTCGCATGAAATTTTGCTCAAATTTGCTAATTACATTTCAAAAATAAAATTAGAAATAAGTTATTCGGTTTCGATTTTATGGGCAAAACAAATTTGAACAGCGCCCTCGAAAAATCACTTTAGGCTAATTAGCACGAAAACGACTGGATCGATTTAATTTTTTTCGCCGCTAAGGGACCCGCTGCGTTAAGTTTGACAATTACATGGAGCGGCGATGTAATTCTTAGCGCGAAAACCTGTTGTAGGGCCCCTAGGACCCCACCCCTTGGTCACTTATGTGTTAAGAAACTCATTTCCCAGCGTCATGCTAAGGACATGCTACGATGAAATCAGACGAGGTGCAATAATTAACACCTAAAATAACCCGTACGCATCTTTAGTGACGAACATCGAGCCTGTTTATATCATCATGAAAACGGCCATACCAAACAATATTGCAATAGTCAAAAACAGGAAGCACCATAGATTTACATAACAAATTCAAAGTAGAGATATCAAGATATGGTTTTAAATGTCTGATAAGAGCAAGTTTTAAAAATACCTTATGTATTACACTGCTAACGTGGTTGTGCCATTTTAATTGATCATCAATTTGCACACCTAAACATTTTGCCTTATTCACTCTCTTTAGTTCATGATCATTAACAATAACACAAAAATAATTCTCATTAACATTACGTAATCTAGATCATGTACCAAGTAACATAACATTCGTCTTCTCCGTATTAATAAATAGCTTGTTCTTTTGTAACCACTTCATAATTGTATGTAGATCAGATGTCAGCTTGGCCGAAATGTCATTTGCATCGTTACCAGTTACAGGTAGAGTAGTGTCATTTGCATACAATGAAATATGACCATGTGTAACAACGCTATTCATACAGTCAATAAAAAAAAAAAAAAAAGAAAGCCCAAGAATACTAACCTGAGGCACACCTGTTGATATTGCACATGATTTTGATAAAAAATCATTAAATAAAACTCTTTGATTTCTACTTGTTAGATATGACTTAAACCAACACAAGGAGGGCTCAGAAACGCCAATGTTTTTCAGTTTACGTAATAAAATGTCGTGGTTTACTGTGTCAAACGCTTTGCGTAAATCAATGAATGCAACACCAGTCATTTTACCAGAATTCGTATTACAACTCCAGTTATTTATCATATCAATTAAACAGGTTTCCGTCGAATGACCTGATCGAAAGCCTGACAGATTTCCACTTAAAATATTATGTTGAGTAAGATACTCATAAGTGATTGTGAACAGCCCGCTAAAAATGGGAAGGATAGAGATCGATCGGAAATTGTTGACATCCATATTACCACCTTTGTGAAGGGGTTTAGGTTTAGGTTTATTAACTGATTACATTGCAGCCAATGGCCGAATTACATAATACAATGAACACAAAAATACAACAACAAACAGCATAAAAATAACATGATAAACAAGCAAACGTGACCAAAAAGCGGCAAACACAACTACACCAGCAACAAAATTGACATAACACAGGAGCTCAATCATGATGATGTCGCATCGAGTCCAGCGCCATCGATCAACTATGAAACTACGAACGGGAACTATCTTAGCATCCTTCCATGAGTGAGGAAATTCCCCTGTTTTGATAGACAAATTCATAATTTGAGTTGAACTTTGAACAATAACAGGCTTGGCAATTTTTATCATTTTGCAACTAACATCGTCAAGGCCAGTAGCCTTTTTTACATTCATTTTATCGATGTCCTTACTTACAAGATCAACGGAAATAACAGGCAATTCAAACCTTGGTATATTATGAAAATGGGGTACATATATATCAGGTTCAACGTCAGAAACATTAACATTCTGATCACAATCGTTATTTTCAATAAGTTGAGATGCTAAATTTGTGAAGTGTGTATTAAAACCATGTGCAATGTCCTTAACATTATCATAAACAATATCATTAACAGTAATCAAAGACGGAGTTTGTGTTACCTTTGAAGGTAAAATATCATGAAGTGTTTTCCACAGTTTATTGGAATCACCCTTACATTCAGCAACACTCTGTTTATAAAATTGTTCTTTTGATTTACGAATCATACCAGTAACTTTATTTCATGATTGTTGTTACTGCGCAAAGCTTTCCGATGAAGAAAATCTCTTCTTACCATTTCTTGTTTAATAGTGTTGTTTAACCATGGTTTTGGAGAAGCTTTGATGCGTTTAGATTTTTTAGATAATTCTGTTTATAAATAAATTCATTAAACATTTTGTACCATAAATCAAGCGCTTTATTTACAGTGATTGAATCAATACAATTCCATGGAACATTTCTCATATCATTTAAAAACATATTTTCATTAAAATTCTTTATAATTACGATAGACGATTGTCTTGTGATTTAATAGCTTACATTGTATGCTATATAGCTATTAAATCACAAGACCTTTAATAGCTTACATTACTTTACAGCAAAAATCATGAAATGATCACCGAGTGATGTTTGAATAACGCCACATTTGTACAACTCAGGCTTGGAAGTATAAAATAAATCAATGAATGTCTTACTGTGCGAAATGACTCTAGTTGGTAAATTAATCATCTGTTGTAACTGGTGCATTTCAGTGACAAATTTTAAGTCACGAACCTCTTTAGCAGTAACATTGGGCGTGTTAATTTAGATCACCTAATACGATAATGTCTTTCTCTGAAACAGAAGCATTTGATAACATAACATTTAATTTATCAGAAAATTCCATATTTTTACCATTAGGGTTATATATTGCACAAAGTAAAATTGAGCCTCTGTGAGGTGGTGTAATCTCAACCCAGATACATTCAACGTTTTTATCACATAGATCATCTCGCCCTTTATAAGTAAATGTTTTATTTATGTACAGAGCAGCTCCTCCTCCATCTCTTTTTATGTCTTTCCTAAGAATATTAAAACCAGGTAAACGTAGTTCACTATCGAGCACACTGTCATCGCATAGAGTTTCATTTATACAAATAACATCAAATTTATTTCCACACATATATCTAAAATGATCGATCTTGCCAATCAGGCTGCATATATTCAAATGAGCAAATCGGATTCCTCTAGGAAAAGAATCAGGAATAGAACCATCTTTTAAATATACATAATCATCTGCATCACTCACTTTGTTGTAAAGTGAACCTAAATTGACATTAGATATATTACATGAGTTGTCAGCAACATCAATAGAATGTGCACTTTCACTAGAGGAAACAGAAACATCATCATGCTTTTTATAACAATATTGAGAATCAACATAACATAAATGCCAATTATGAGGCATATCACAATGAATGGATTAAAGAGAAACTGAAAATGCAAAAATTACATTCACTGCCAAAAGAGTTAGAAACTTGCAAAAAGTGGAACCACACAAATAGTATCAAAGTATCAAAACTTTTCTCAGATCAGATAGTACTGAGCTTGATATGCACATCCCTGGAGTCGATAAGACCAATAATCATAAAGATATGGCGAATGCAATTAATTTGTTTGTTGGTGCATCATCTCATATCCACCCTCTTGACACTGGCAAACCTCCTACTAATCTACCTGCTCTGAAACCAGCTCCCTAATTATATCCATGTAATGTGTATGACAGCCTCAGGAAGGTAAAAATATCTTTATCTAGTGGCCCTGATGGCATACCTCCCAATCGTTTTAAAGAGTTTGCATATGAGCTCAGTAGACCTCAAACTGATTATCTTGTCAGAAAGCCGCTATTTGTAGTGCCAATTCCCAAGCGATATCCTGCCTTTATTGAGAAACTAAGGCCTATATCATTAACTTTGCGCCGATATCTTTGTGTTGATGATATGACGTTTGCGGAAACTTGTTTGCAATCTTCTGATTCTTTTTCAAATGAAGCTACACCCCTTGGAGTGTCAGGCTATCCAAGGTTGCTTTATGAGAGTTCCTCCTCCGCATCTTTATTTGAAATTTTGCACTTTTGGTTGTATTGCTTCAAAATTACTTAAAGTGGGATACCCAGATTGATCATATGTGCAAGAATGCTAATATACGTCTTTACATGCTGCGCCCTCTTTTAAAGCGGTTTGGTTTCAACATCAAAGAACTTGTTACCATATATTGTGGTTATATCAGACCTTTACATGAATATGCTGATGTCATGTGGCCCTCTTCACTTTCCGTCAAACAATCAGATACTCTTGAAGGCATCCAGAAAAGGGCTTGTAAAATAATGTTGGGTAGAGGAGAATTACTCATTGTTTGTCCTTTGCTCTTGCCCTTTTAATATCAGAGTGAACCAACATGTCGTTCCCTCCTCGTAGAAAAGAGGTTCATGGTAAAGAGTTGGGAAACAGTAACAGCATAACCCAACTTATTGCGCGCACAGAGAGATTCTCTGACAGCCCCATCCCATACTACATAAGCTTGCTCAATTCATCATAGAGCGGCATTTCTGGCTTTCCTTTCTGTTGGTGGCTTTTTTATTTTGCCACTTTTTGTCGCCTGTTTTTCAGCTGTTTGCCACATATTGCTGTATTTTTGTCATTTTTGGTTATATATCGTGTTATTTATATGCTGTTTGTTTTTATATTTTTCTGAGCTCACTGTATTATAAAATTCGGCCATTTGGCCGCGATGTAATCAGTGTTAATAAATCTAAACCTAAAAAATCATCAAAAGATTACCTTAAAAATTAACACCTTTTTTCGTGTTACAAAAATAACTTAATATGACAATGGTTAATACCGAGTTCGGTATGAACTACTTAAAAATGATATCAATTAATGTTAAGTAGGTTTTTGTTTACGCTGTTTAGGCTTACATTGCACTAACCGGTATTCCTTTACAAATAAATCAAATATTGTGTGCTATATAGCCCAAAATGCTTTTATTGCATTGGAACACTGCAAATGTGACATTTCTGAAAAACAATAACATTTACTATCATTTGACAAGCAATTGGGGTGGAGTTGCTTCTTTTCCCCCTACAATAACCTAAATATTTCACATGTTAAAGTGAGGCCAAAATTGTTGATGATTAAGCTTAAAGGTACATTCAATTGTACAAGCTTGCATTTGCTTGCCATTTTCATAAAAACGTCTGGTTGTTTAACCCTCGTCTTCCTGGGCCTTTTTTGTAACACGTCTTTCTTAGGGTGGGGAGGTAGCCAACCCCTTTTGATTTTGAACTTGGTACCCCAAATTTATATTGTATGGTACTTTAGTATAGGGTAGGGTCTCTTCTTTTCATTTATACCAAGATCATGAAATCGGTTGAGGCGTTACGAAGTATTTCTGTACCGGAAAAAAAATCGACTTTGTTTAGAAAAATCGTTATAAAAGTTTTAAATGTCAGATTTTCGTCGGGGTTTTTGCTATTAAATGAAAACATTGAAAATTCGAACATGTTCTGTAAGTTTCAAGTCCATAACATGCAGATATTTTTTTTTTAAATTTTCGAGGTGGCAAACAACCCCCCTCCTACCCTCGGACTTTGACGGCCTACCATAACCTCATCTTAGGTGGTAACCCCAATTTGTTTTCATCAAAATGACCACAAAGGATGTAAAAACAATTACCTAAATCCTCAGGGTAGTTTTTTGGGTTTTTTTGGTGCATCGGCTATCATCCGTTGGGATGGGTGACCCCCCCCCCCTTAGGAAGACATGGGTTAATCAGGTATTGGCTTATCTATCTGTGTTATCTATGGTAAATGGTTTACGTAATGGAATGTTAAACGAAAAAAAAAAAGTAAATAAATAGGGCATGATAATGAGGTAATCTTGAATATGGACTAAAATTTGATTTACTAAGGGTGTCAGTTTGACTGTTAAGAATTGATATTTTTTCTTTTTCTTTTTCTTCTTTTTTGTCTTCTTCTTGTACTGTCTCTCCTGACTTTTAAATCAGGCACTAGTTGATTCATCAGCTGACAAAATGCGCAGACTAATTCACTGAAGTATAATAAAATAACTGTTTTGATTTAATTGTTATCAATACCACTATTTTACCCAGAGGAGCAGAAGACGATACTCTAGATACACTTGACATTATTCAGAAGTAGGGAAACGTAGATCTGATATACAAGTGAATGACACGGAGTGACTTTATTTGTACGAGATAATAATTTGTAAATATCCTTCTGATTCTTATAAATCTCAATAGAATTTCCACAATATTCAGCTAGATTGTTTTTTATTTATTTTAACACAGGTTGTGTGTAATTACCTCGTATTTGGTTTTTTTGCGTCTCAGTACAAAAACGCAAGGTACCTTTTCAATTCGTCGTCCTGCCTACTTGGTTTCAAAAACCAAATCGACCCTTGCACTCACGTGCTTATTTGCATTAATAATCTTTTACGAGGGCGCTTTTCAAACGTGCTTTAGCCATATTTTTTTTTAATTTCAGCATTACATTTAAATTTGCATTCTGCAAGTATGAGCCACAATTTGTTGAACCAGTCATGGTAGGTCATTTTTGCTCAAACACAATAAAGCAGTTTTTAATTGCCATTGAGAAAAAAAATTACCAGGTTTCCGAAATATCGGTTTTGGTTCGTAGAACGTAAGTGTTACTATGAACACTAGCAAATGATGAACACCAGCCTCAAACAATTGAGATAAAGAATTACCTTTGTTTGACAAGATTATGTCATTGACATTTTGATCATGTTAGATATTTCTAATTAATGCTGAGTTTCTAATTTGGTGGCAAACACCAATGTGGCTCGCGCGATGAGATTGTAAGAGGTGTTACTAGTGAGGAAATGATGTTGCAATGGCTGTTATATTAAATGTGTTGATACAGTTGTATTTTAGCCTTTTTATACTATACAAGTGTTTGCGAACGGTCCCGTACACGTACATGCATTGTAATGTATACAGAGTTTCTCCCCTCCAAGTATATAGCTCAGTGGGGTAGGTGAGGGATCGCATTTTCAAGATTATGCAAACCACTTTGTGCTCAATACCACACAATTTTGAAGACAGCACTTCTTTATAACAGATTGTCATACTCTGAATATGCCTAATATGCTACTGAGATTAATACAACTCAACTGACGTCGGTCGGTATTAAATATTTTTCAGGCTTTCCTTCAAATCCGAAATTTCCCCATTGACATCTCAGAAGTAAGTACTATATAGCTCGTGCTTACCGCGCGAGCAAGAAGTAGGGTATTTTAAATGTAATTTAATCTACTTATGATCAATTTCATTATAAATCTACCAGCTTCAGATGTTATTTGATACCGAATATATATGCTATTGTAATTACGTTTCGACACTTAGATATGCTAAACTTAAGTAAACTTATGTGTTTGGATTACATGTGTTGATTTCCTCATTATAGTTTCAGCATCAAATTCAATAAGTAATACTAGAATATGCACAGCTGGATATAAATTATATGCAAAGAGCCGGATCTTCTTACATTCGTTCTTCAACCGGTCATTAAAATTTCTCTAGTGATAAATGCTATACGTATCTTTTGTTAATATTGTGGTGAAAGCTAGGAGATGGCAATTCCCTTTAAACTGAGCAATAAAAGAGATATAATGTTTTTAAAAGGACGACTTACACTTTCCTTCCCTTACTGCCATTTGAGCTTTGATGTGTTAGTCGTAAAAAACAGTATTTTCAGCTTTTGGGATGTTTCTGATAAATGTCACCAACTTTAGTTTTCACCAAGTCAAATACATGCAAATATTGTAATTCTTCAAATTTTTTTTAAGGTTCACAATGTTTATGCTTGTTTGGGGCACCTAATATGGGGCTAATTATTTGTTCAGAGGACCAAGATGCTCTTTTTAAGGTTGTTTTGAAGTAAATGGTCACATGCATGATTTTTATTACATATTGTGTCGAAACGAATCGGCAAATGAACAGAAACAAAGTGTAGTTGGAATTTTGAGCAAAAAAATGTGCTTCTTTGAGTGAATTATGAATACGAATAGTAACTGCAATCCTCGCAAAAAGTCTTGGAACACCCGTGTTTGTTTTAAGTGTAAGTGTACCCCCGCTCCCCCGTTCAATGTTGCGGCAAATCCGCGTGATTTCGGTGTCACAACATTGAATGATGGGGAAGGGGGAAGGGAAAAGTAGCCTAATGTTAACAGTTATTCAATGGATTTATTGATTTAGTTTTGCAGTTGAGTGCACTAAAGTGTTCCAACAACTTTTTGCGAAGATTGTGGCTATTTGCAAATATGCATTTTTGAATGGTCTTTTAATATGTAGAATATTGCACGAATTTGCTTTAATGAAAATTGAAAATTGAAAAAGGTGCGTTTCTATAAAAAACGCATTACATATTTGAACTGATGTTTTACCTTTCAACTTTACCTAGTTTATTAAACATTTAAAATGTTCTATACTTAAATTAATACGAAATAAAAAAATATATATTTTGTTTGAAGTTTAGAATTATATGGAAATCTTCCACTGTTGGTGTGAGAAAAATATTCAGAAATGACATTTATGTCCCTTTAAATATTTGTGTTTGGATCATATGAACTTTTCGTTCAACCTCTCGTCTCTCATGTCTTAATAGATGACCAATATAAAGGCTTTCCCCATTGACTGCAAGTAAATATTACTGAGTTTTTTCGCACGTTTCCATTTTATGATCTAGAATGTGCGTCCTCTGGGAGTCTGCAGCAGCGTTAGTCTTACGCTTGTGGTTAACATTGTGTAATAAGTGGAAAGTTTTATAAACATTGTGTGAACTGTAAATCAATCTTCGTTAAAAGAAGAAACAAGAAATACGCGTTGAAAAGACAACCAGTTCTTATTACCATCGAATACTTTAATTTGCAATCACCTACTTTTGATTAATATCTATACGAAACAAGAACAAGTCGAAATAAAAATCCTTTATTACACTGTTGTTGTTGCTACTTTCCTTCGAGGCATATCTACATCTTTAGCATTTTGAAACCTCACAATAGTTTTTGTTATCAATTGTATGTCTTTTTCACCGAAACCCTATAACTTCATAATGATTTTGTTTAAAGGTTTGACTGATTCTAGGCTTACTACTTCTTATCGAATTACAAAAAATGCTGTATAAATTTGTGATGTTGATTTTTTAATTATAAAAAATAGCTGAGTACTCTGACTCCGATATCTGTCCGTCTAAGCTCAGTATTGCCTGATTTAAATATCTACATTCCTTTGAATCCTTGTATATAATATGAGTATTTGTATAGTTTACGTGTAAATTGAGCATTCCATCAAGGAAAAAACGTATTTTGTTATCTAATAATATAAATATATACGGCATTATATTCTATACGGTATGTTTGTTTTATATTCCACTTTTAGATCTCCAGTGTCCAGATGGATTAAAAGAGTTTAAAAAAATACTGGGGATTTATAGTGCGCTATGCCTCCCAGATTTGTAATTCCACTCGGCCTCAGCACACTTTACAGGTGTTCGCTAACCATTGTGGCCCAAGTAAGCTCCATTCCACACCAAACATCATTTCAAGTTCTGCGATAACTTCTAGGGGCGCTGGACCTTGATCAGCCCACATAAATACCATCGCAGCCCGGATCAGCTCCCCGAGTTTCGTACGGGTTTCAACGAGACAATTAGCAGTTAGTTCCTTGTCCAAGGGAATTTCAAGCACACTCAACTTTTTTGGCACCAGCGGGGTTCGACCTCGGGACCTTCCGCACCGCAAGCTAGCGCCTTACCGATTAAGCTTACTTGACTGCTTCGTAATCCATGACTAATATGCATCAGAAGCCATGGTTCGAGTCCCCGCAAATAGAGTGGGCACTTTGGCAAGATCTCCAGATATGAACTCTATCGAGCATTTTCTCGATTCGAATGAAGTACACATTAATTAAAATCAAGCTACATCAAACCACCAACGTACGTTAGGCTATGCTCTATTCTTGGACTGAGATACCCGTCGAATCATTACAATCAAAAAATTAAATGCCAGCATGGAGAGTCCAGGCGCAAGACGTTCTCATGAGGAACATAACAAACTAAGTGATCATAATTTACCACCAAATATGTGTAATTTCGGGTAAAAATATGGCACATTTAATTTCCCTAATGACTCCTTATTATTGGACTCAACTTTTGTGCCTTCAAGTTTCCGATTGCCTCTCTTTCTTTGCAAGAAAAGTTTTGTTTTAAAGTTTGAATGTATAATCAAATACATAGAGAAACATGGTTTTCTAGAATTGGCATATACCTGAGATATGGCGGATTATGGAAACCATCAGAAAAATGTATTTTATAATAAATTGCTTACATGGATGAACTATTATTAATTCTGAAAATTTTATACACACATGCTGATGGATAAAAGTAGCATTTTGTTAG
>JXSR01S073302.1:44410-57526 GCA_000969725.1 Ophiothrix spiculata
GTTGGTCTTTCGCTTGTGGTTAACAATGTGTAATAAGTGGAAAGTTTTATAAACATTCTGTGAACTGTAAATCAATCTTCGTTAAAAGAAGAAACCAGAAATGCGCGTAATCATACCTGCCAACATTTTCAAATTCTGAAGCGGGATACTTCTGTAACCACTTAAATCTACGAGTAACGTCTACGGACAACTGACATATGAGGCCCAAAATGTACACCCCAAAAATGTTACGTAATTTTTGAAATCTGAAAAGGGACAAAAAATGTCTCCAAAGCGCACAAACGACTAAAAAAAACCCGACTTTTCAAATTGTACCGTTTACGCGGTCTGTAATTCACGCTACACACAAAATATTTACTGAGTCAGGTGACTCAGATACGTGAGTCTTTTATTTGTCTCTGTAGTGACGCACTTTGTATGCTAACTGAGTCACTGTAGTGAGTCATGTGACTCAGATGTGATGAGTCAAATGACTCCGATCAAGTTCAGTTGAATCAGAAGACTCAACTTCATTACTTTAATGAGTCATTAGTTTTGTCTCTGTAGTGACGCACTTGCTTGTGTAAAATGAGTCAAAAGACTCAGATTAAAGATAATGCAGGTCATTTGACTCACTCATTATTGACTTATTCGAGTGACGTCCTCTTTGTGCACAAACATGGAGGATGATATCCGAAAGGTGTTGGTGATTGTAGACACAATATTGCCCATCATCAATATAGTAGACACTAATTCCGGGTCAAATTTCGAGTCCAAGAGGTTAAGCTTAGGCTAAGCTTACTGTAGTAAAACAACATTTGACTAAATGTTCCAATATTGTAAGCTAACTCCATATAAAATAACTGCTTAATGTAGTAATTTATACTTGTAGCTTGATGTCAGGTCCATAAGTTCCACATATTACTTCTGACAGTGTTAAATGCCAAAAAGTGCTCACAGAAATGACAATGTTGTGTCATCAACCACTAACAAACGCTTTCGTTACCGACCATGCGTGTTCAAGAAAATGGCCAACCAACAGCCTCGTTTTCAAATTTCGTATTTGCCTCAGAAATGTATGTAAATGAGTCAAAAGTCGTTATTGACTCAGTATTCTCCAACAAGAGAGTCAATATGGTATCATCATACTGAGTCACCTGAAATTTGACTCACTACTGGAGTATCTGTGAGTCAATTATGATTCACGTAGTGTCATAACTGAGTCAATTTGTACATGACTCACGTAAAATAAGGCAAAACGAGTCAATTGACTCAGTAAATATTTTGTGTGTAGCGGAACATCGCGGTAGATTTTTTTATAATGCGGGAGATATCGGGAGATTTTTTTAAAAAGCGGGAGATATCGTTGGATATGGTGACCCGATCGGAAGATCAGGAGTGCTGCCTAAAATCGGGAGACTCCCGCCTTAATCGGGAGACTTGACAGGTATGCGCGTTGCTGAAAAGACAAACAGTTCTTTCCACCATCGAAAACGTTTATTTGCAATCACCTACTTATGCATTACCTATGTTGCTGTTGCTGCTTTCCTTCGAGGCATATCGAAATATTTAGCATTTTGAAATCTCACAATAGTTTTTCTAATCAATTTTATGTCTTTCTAACCGAAACCCTATAATTCAATAATTATTCTGTTAAAGGTTTGATTGATTGCAGGCTTACTATTTCTGATTGAATTACAAGAAAATGTTGTATGTTCTCATGAGGAATATAACAAACTAACTGATTATAATTTACCACCATCAATGTGTAAGATATTCTTGTAAAATGTCGAGTTTCGGGTAAAAATAATTGGATCTTTGGCAATTGTCAAACTTAAGGCAGCGGGTCCCTTAGTGGCAAAAAATTCAAATCGATCCAGTCGTTTTCGTGCTAATGAGAATAAAGTGATTTTTCGAGGGCACTGTTCAAATTTGTTTTGCTCATAAAATCGAAACCGAATAACTTATTTGAAATTTTGGCGGGAAATTTTTTGACACGACACAAATGTTTTTACGGCCGCCATTTTGAAACGGTTCATTCGATTTTTTGATTTTTTTTTCGATATTTTGGTCCTTATTACATGCTTTATCATTGACTAGACTTTCAATGTAAAATTCACACCGGAAGGGTGTTTTTTTCAGGGGGGACCCCCCCCCCCCTTGGGCACCAACGGGTGGGAAATACCTTGGTCACTTAAGTGTTAAGGTCATTCAGAATAAGGAGCTTTATTAAGGGATGTGTATTTAAGGGGAATCTTTATACCGAACAACAGATGTGATGGTCTAGAAGGCTACTTTTTCCTCAAATCCCTAAACATTGATATATGACAAAAGATTAAGTTGAAACCATCCAAAAGTAAAGAGCTCAACCAAAAAGGAGCGTTAAACCTTATTATTTTAAATCCTTCCCATCTTATCATGGCATGTTTGACAGCACTTTTGTACACCTTCATTCATCAGAAGCAAAATTCTGCTGAGTGTTTAAGTGGGGGTCTACATTGGCCTTTTCGAAACAGTACTGCAAAATACGACATAGTTAAGTCCCAAAAACCTAATGTTAACATTGGTATGTACATTTTTCCGGAAAGGTTACCCTTAAAGATGTTTATGGATTTCCCTGTTTGAGTCGTACCTAACCGACCAAACATGGTTTGACACCCCCTTGGTAAAGAAACCCTTGTTAAAATGTGTTAACATTCACATGTAAATAAACCTTGATAAATATAATGGATTAAACCATAAAGTTATCATTATTCTATATGTTGTATCCTTCCATCAAAAAGTCAATATTTTCCAAACTCACTAACTCCAGGAAAACGGCTGGACTTAGTTAATTTTGAAAAAAATATGCATTTTTCAAAGTTACCATATGTTTAAAAAAAACGATATATTTTTATGCTTCTACGTTTCAAAATAACCGAATCTTGATGGTTGAATAATTGGGCTTCAGATTTAATTCGAAAAAAATCCGAAAAAAGCATAATACAAAAAACACGATTTTCTCGGAAGGGGTTGAATTGGACTAAGTGAGTTTTGAAAAAAAAAAAGACTTTTCAATTGCTGAAACATGTAAGTAGTGAAACCTGTTCAAGTTTGTCGAAAATTAAATACAACTGATTTAGTTTACAAATTCTTTACAAATTGTAATTGACAAAAGAAGTATGGAATTAATTTTACCGTAAAGAGTAACATGTCAATCAAAGTATGGGTTTGGCTTTATAAAGCAAAACATATCTCGGCGTTTTAGTTATTCTTTCACTCGTGTAAACGCGAAAGGATTGTTACGGATTAAATTTTCTCAAGTGGGGATTATATACGTAACGGGTTTTCAAAATATTTTAAAACAGATTACAAAATACGTTTTTATGCACGGACAGAGTATTTGAACAGGCCTATGTGTTATGATTCTGCTTCCAGACCTTTGTCTTAGCTGTCCAATTGTGTACGTAATATGTTGATGCAGATGTGAATCACGTGATTTTACAATCACATTCGAAGTGTTACATACAGATAACGGAAGTTTAAAATAATATTTTTGATAACATTTTTAAAATAGGTAGTCTTGCAAACTTTGGAACCTGGCGAATATGCCCAGATATTTTAATCATTTTGCAGTCGGATTGTAAGCCGAACTTGTTTTGAAATCACTACATATAAACAACATATGTCAATATATCAGATGTCAAATCCAGACGAACTTTAAACAAGCAAATGTCGGAAGAATTCTGGTGCTATTTACATACTATGAGATAGGACGTATAATTAATCTAGGCTCCCCTAGATGTTGACATTGTATAAAGAATGACATTAAATGAAAAACATGATATCTTGTTTTAAATAATATTGCAGAAATCGGTGCACCATTAAAATTTATCATAACAAATATCCGTCGAATGTTATATTTTCGAACTTCTCTGTGGAATTTTTAGTGACGTAAGAAAAACTTATTTATAAATTTTATCTTGCCCGTTCTTTTAATAATACACGGTTGCTCATATAGTTGGAATAAAAATATTTTTAGAACTTAAAAGGTTTTGAAGATGTTATATACCGCCAGGGACCATTCGACGTTCACCACAACCCAATTTTTGTAAATTGAGGGGCGTTGGAGGTTCATTTTGTACTTTGCTTCCAAGCATTCTCTTGGCGCAATCAAGCGTGACCAAGACATTCAATCACCTGATTCTCACTCTGCTACAGATAAACATTCAATATGACCTTTCACCTTAAGTAAAGAAGTGGTGGGGTCAAAGGCGGGGTCAAATCAAATTTGACCTAAAAATCACGTTTTTGACCCATTTTTGTTGTTGCCCCCTTACCAGTACATGAAGAAATTGATCACATTCGGAGTTCCATTTCACACCCTAGAAGATTACCTATCAAATCTGACCAAAAACAACATAAGTTGCCAGATATGTTTATCATAAATTGACCTTTACATAAAAAAGTGGTAAAAATATTTTTATTCCAACTATATGAGCAATCCTGTATATCATTTTAAATTTGAAGTGCAAATATTAAAAGGCCTAATATTTCGACTTTAGTAAATAATTATCATAGGCGTAATATAAAGACAAGCAACAGGCACATCATATTATAGGAATCTTATTATCAAGGAATTAATAAGAATATACAATTAACGGAATATACTATTAATTATTCTGTCTACCATTTTAGATTTTGGTGGTAATTTTGAACAGCATTTTTGGGCCTGTATCTGGAAATAATACGAGTTAACACCCTTCTTCCGTGTCTTATTTGAAATCAATTATCAATGACATAATTTGGAAAGTACAACATGTAATGTATGGCCAACGCAAACAGTTCATGCAATGTGATCAATTTAACATACTCTATGCGAGCTTCATGTTATTTTTCATCGGGGATTTCCAAACTCGTAACCATTGACATTTTATATACGTTATCAGTATCAGCTATTTTTAGCTCCAATACTAACCTTTGTGCAGTACGGTAACAAAGAGTGAACTTCAATATTCCAACAATACATACAACAATTATGTCTGTGTTTATATACTGTTTGATGGAAATAATTTTAACATTTAACTTTTAAGTTCCGCGTTGTTGTTCTTGTCTCTAAAAACTTATGCAGTATGGATTTGCTAGTGGATATATTTCTTTTTCTTACCAGGATATATTTGAGTCATGTTTCAACTGCTTTAACTGTTCGTATATGTATATTTACTGAATTGTATATGTTTGTAAATGCGGCAGTTTACCCCATTAAACCAACTGAACACAGCATCGAACTTAGCATATCATCGTTTGGACGATGCCCGAAAGGCTGGTATCAGTATCAAACGCAATCTCTTGAGAGCCAACAAAATACAGATGATATTGAAGTACTGTGTACTCGATGCACAGAATGCAAAGGGGTACACATAAAATCGGAATGCACACAATTTTCTGATACAGTATGCTGCATTGGAAGTGGGTTTATTTACGACAGATTATCAAGATCATGCCGAGAGAGTGTATATACTACGCACGAATCGAACAGGGAACCGTTCGATATTGATTTGTTTAAGAATGGTAATTATGATTTAGTAAAAAGGAGGAAAAACAACAATTCAGCTAATATACATGACAAAGTGGAAGTAAAACCAGAAATAAAAAAACCTGGAGTCTTGTTTGTGGCAAGTGCATGTACGTTTATTATATTGTTCCTGCTACTAATTCCACAGTTTTTTGCTCAAGCGAGATATTGCTGGGAAAGATTAAACACGGATCCAAATAGACAAAGCAACATGCCTACAATAGTTGGTGAGCATACAGGTTCTTTACTTTCAGGGCAGGTGTCACGTTATTTACCAAACTGAGAACTTCTTACTGACTTTTGTAGTTTTTAATTTATTGCACTGTTTATGTTTAATATAAATCTTTCCCCACGCAAATTCTTTCAAAAACCAAACCGTTATAACTTCAAATAAAGCGTCAAAGATCTAATTATGTATACTTTTATTGGGAATTTCCCACCGAGGTCAGAATGAACTTTGCCATTGTTGTATTATTGTTGTGAGTTAACAGGTCTACAGACTAATCGTAGCGATCCTGTTAACGACCTCATTATGCGAATTTTAAAATCCAAGTCTCGCCAAACGAGAAAAAAATTGTCGCGAGATTTTTTTTCTAACGTGACCCGCTGAATAAGCTGACTTTGATCCCTTCTGAAAACGGTGAAAGCAAATGCAAATTTGAGACGGGGTATGAATTTTTTTTTTTTTTTCAATACAATGCATGTAAAGGTTTTGCTGTTGTTATAGCATTATATGGTATTTTCTATAAAAAAATTACGATTTTGAGGCTATTTAAGCGAACAATTTTGTTTTAAAAGATAAAATGTCGTCAGTTGGATCGATTCTGCTAGTAAAAATATGAAAACTCAGATTGATGAAATTTGAAACAATATATTTTTCCGTTGATGTGATGTACGAAAGGTGCCTAATATCGGCTCTTCATACTTGGCTGGATTGTCGTGCAAAACGGAATGTTCCATACTATTGCGCATGCGTAATCAATAACTTTAAATAGAATGAATATAATCTTGAATTCCCGTCATGAACAGTGTCAGTTCACTGGTCTAGCGGTGATGAATCCCGAGTCTAATTCTCAAGACCGTGGGTTCGAGTCCCGTCACAGTCGTTTTGATAAATTTCTCTCATTTTTGCGAAGCGCATTGATTTTTCTTCAATTTTTAACTGTCACGAATGAAATTCTTGAATTCTTGACATAATTCATATTAAAAAAAGGTTACTTTTTAGCCAGGAAAACGTATGCATTATATTTCAACGCAGCAAGCGGGGCAGCGGTGCCATTCGAAACACAAGCTATGAGCTCCATGTACGTTACTGACGTAAGAGGATGACCCGCCGTGACAAAAGTAGTTATCGAAATTATGATGCTTAGTTATCGCAATACAAAGTAGGCAAGTATGAAGAGCCGATATTAGCTATCTTTCGTACATCACGCCAACGTATTTTTTTCCTTACGTTGATTTGATGATTTTTCTTCAATTTTTAACTGTCACGAATGAGATTTTTGAATTTTGAATCACAAATTTTTGACATAATTTATATTTAAAAAAAAATCTACATTTTCGCCAGAAAAACGTCAATCTTATTCATTACATTTCACATGAAATGCGTTATATGAGACGCGATTAGGGGGAATGAGTCACTTGTCGGTAACCACATGTTATTGGTTTTAAACAATTTTGTTCTGGTGAGCCTAATGGGCTAGTATTGATTTATTCAATGGGTTTAATACTCAATGACGTGAACACAATGAAATATGTTCATCTTGAGGTCTGAATCGGTTTAATGGATTGTTATTGATTTATTCAATGGACTTTTACTCGAGGACATGTGCACAATGGGCACTTGATCAGAGGCTGGTAATGACTGTGTGACCAACTTTATAAAACCAGTAACATGTGGTTGCCGACAAGTGACTCATTCCACTGATCGCGTCGCATATTTCAACGCAGCGAAAGGGGAGGGGGCTGTGCCATTCAAAATACTAGTATCGCTCCATGTACTTTACTGACGTCAGAGGATGACCCGTCGCATCGTGACAAAAGGTAGTAGTTATCGAAATGTTGGTGCCTAGTTATCGCAATACAAATTGCAGGCACGTATGAAGAGCCAATATTAAGTACCTTTCGTAAATCACGTCAACGTATATATTTTTTCCTTACGTTGATGTGATCAGTAATTAGTCGTCATGATTAACAGCTAATTCCTAACATGGTTCTTAATGTACATTGATTGAATTAAATCTGACGTACTTAAAGATCAGTTTATTGTTCTTTGAGCTACCGAATATTTGGTGTAACAATGGGATATATAATTCTAGTATGTAATTTCTAATATAACATTAAATAAGCTTAGACTGCTTCTATAAATATAAAAGACACTTAACACTTAGATGACCAATGTACTTTCCCATCCATTGGTGGCAAAGGCGAGGACCCCCTTAAAATAAGCCCTCCCATTTGAATTTACATTGAAAGTCTGGTTAAATGTTACCGAAGGAATAACATTTTGCGGAAATAACCCATAAAACTACAACCTCTAATTTGCAACCACATACCGTATCCACTCATCCAATTCAACTACTCATTTTAAAAATTTAGATCACGTTACAGTTGAGCGCTTTCATACTACCGTGCCAAAAATTGTTCAAATAATTTAAGTGAAGTGTCGGTCATAGAGTATGACTATATTTCAAATTTTTGGAAATGGAGATATTGTTAATTTAAGGAGATTGTCAGATAGAAAATAGTTGAATTAGACGAGTGAATAGGGTATTTTCTTACTCTAGGGGTCTTGCAAAAATGTGGTGTGTGCATTATTCATTTACTTGGTACCAATCAACCCCCCCCCCCTTTCCACAATTTTTATATCGAGAAACTGTACACAGCGCCAGCATTGTCCTTGCAGACCCGGTAATATATTCAGACTCCTTGGCCCGTATTCCAGAAAGGAGTTTAGCTAGACCACGGTTTTAATTCTCCTCAACAGCACGGCTCATTGAACTGTTCCACTTGAAAGCTGCAATGGTGCGTATCATTCCTGGACAGTTGATGTTGAGTTAAACAATTGTTTAGCTAAACACCAATACGGCCCCTTATCTTTCTAATTACGAGTTCTGTTTTGGTAGAGGTCACCATCAGTCACGGTGCGATTAACTGTAACAATGGTTTCTTAGAGTGTTAGCAGAGCGGAATGAATCAGTTGAACTAAATCACATCATAGATAGTCGAAATATTGATAATCACCCAGATTAATCTTGATAACATTCAATAGGATTTCTATAGAGCTGGTCAAATCCCTTTGAAATTGAAAAAGAAATCGCATTTTCAAATGATAGCACCTGTTTTATTTTCCGAATACGATTTTACAAACTTCAACATTTTGTCGAGGCGGGGGGGGGGGGGGGGGGGGGACTCCAATATTGCATGCATCATTCTCCTGTCCACTGAAAGTCACAAGCGAGTTAAGTTACTCTCAAGAGGGAGTTTAAACCAGCACATTTTGACTCTATATCAATATTAACGCCATTCTGGGAGTCACTTGACACCCATTCTGGGAGTCAAATACCATGACTCTCTTCAGGAATCACTTCAACTCTTTTAAAGAATTGTGATGACTCCAAAAATAGTTCAAGTCCAGCATCCCATCATGACTCTCATGAGGAGAGTCAACCTGACTCCCCATGAGAGTTACTCCTCACGTTGACCTTCATGAGAGTTAACGTGACTCCTCATAAGAGTTATGGATGCTGGACACCCTTCCAAGAGTCATTTGACTCCCCGGTTTGACTCCCATTCGGCCTTCAGTGTCAATATCCTTCCTGAGGAGCAGTCAGGAATTTACACCTCAAAATATATCCGATTGCAATGCAACTTAGTATTAAAATGTCTTTTATTATATACTTTTATAATGTCTTTTAGAATAAAATAAATGATGGTAAGAACCATCCAATTTTCAAAGATTTCTACTTTCCAAACCCCCTTTTTTACCTATTTGTGAGTACCCCCTAATATTCACAGCTTAAAAACCCCGGTATATAAAGTTACAAACGATTGAACCCCTGTCAGAACAATTGAAAACTCTTTGATGTTTGTATACGCCGGGACAGTAGTGATAATCATAATTTATGTAAATCGCTCAACACGTGCGTTTTGGACCTAAACAAATGATCGTGTCCACTAATCATACGTATTAACACAATAGGCACATGTAAACATACAAATCAGACTGATTTTTCTCGGTTGGAAGACACAAATAACGGCAGGGGTCACGTCCTGGCTTGTAATCACAACCTTCAGCATAATAGGCCGGCATGTTTTTCCTTATTTTTGTTTTAGACGAAAGTTATGTTATAAAATCGGAGTCAGATTTTTTTCCCCATATACTTAACGTGTGGCAAAAATGGCCACACCGTTTGTTTGGGTCCAAAACGCACGTGTTGGGTGATGTGCATAAATTATGACGTCACAACTGTCGCGGCGTATACTCATCAGACAATGGGTTGATACTCACGGTACATCCAGTATGTTAATTGTGCCGTGGGTAAATAAAGGAAGAAATACTGAAACATTGCATCAACAATTGGGTCATTTTAATCACAAAAAATGAGCATAACTCTGGAACGGAATTACCGATTTTAAAAATTCAAACGGCTTCGGAAAGCTTGTTACTAGTTCTATCCAAATCCATTAACATCTACCTCACATAGTCCTAATGGACATAAGTCATTAACTGGTCATATTTTTTGTTTCACACAAATACATTGGTAAAACCATGCCAATTTGTATTCAACGGATCGTAACTCTAAATATATACACTTAAAACATACAAAGTTAGATATTGCTGGAAAGCTTACTTTCCGAGGATTTCAATTTTACCTAAAAAAGTCTAATTTTTAGGGATGGGTAAAAATTATACAGGGTACAAAATAAAATAAAAGTGCATTTTGGTCAACCAACTTGGCATAATGAGATTTTGTTGGGGAAAGGTGTATCCAGATGACACAAACATTATTTGAAGGATGTAATGATAGCCTTCCATAAAATAATTCATTTGGTGACCAATCTCATTGTGGTCAAAATATTGAGGATGGTCAAAATCTATGAAACGACTCATTAATTTTTGGGACATGTATCGGTCAAAAGTTTTTTCATGCATACCCTACCTAAAAATTAATCACATAATTGGATTCCTCGGCAAATTTTCTTTTGAAAAATGTATAACTTTTACCATTTACGTCGACTCAGTCAAAAGATATGTCGTTTTAAAGTTTTCGAGTGTAAATGCATGTTTTGTACAGTAATGTATAGAGAAAATTACCCACATATAAGGCATTAAGAAACAACAAAATTTGGATGACATGTCAATATTCGACACATGCTTTAGCATTATACATACCTCATTGAAGTATATTCAAAAAATTATGATCCCAGCATTTTTATTTTCAATAATACATGTGTTTATAAATCATAACTTTCGTACACTTTTGCATGTAATCCTATGGGCGCCACCCCCACCGGCGCCACACCCACCGACTCCACCCTTGTCCCACTCGACATTTTGGTCAATTACTTCACTATTGCTAAACCTGTGGCTTTAATTCTTTTTTTATTTAGTACCTGGATAAATTATCTTTAATATGATACCAAAAGTGTTATGGTTCGGTGACAACTTCTATCAAAAATAAAGACATTTGTCATGATTTTAATGATTTCTTGAAACGGCTCCACCTTATTTGATATACCTATTCGTGACTTAGGTCCTAATCCAAGTTTTTGCCTGAAGTGCCCGGTTGCAGGTGCACAAAATTGAGTGATAATAACATTGCCTAAATTTTTGGTATCCATACCAAAATATCTTCCATACTCCAAGTCAGTTAGACAACTAGTTGACTAAACATCTTTCGATACAATAATAGGAGAAAAAACGGTTTGTTTTCATACTTTCAACGAACCAAGCTGTTTGATCTTCCACTAACATAAAACGGAAGCAATAATGTGATTGAAAGTTAGTTCTCAAACTAGCCCTATATTTCTCCTAAATTCCTATGTCTTTAGATTAATCTCTATCATTATTACCTCGACGCAGTATGCGCACCCGCGCGTAGGGTAAAATGACGAAACATTGCCATAGAAAACTACAGTAATAAGCTTATCTCTAATCAGCTAGGGGTCCAGTTTAATCACTTACATTGCGACTGGATATTGGCCAATCAATGAAGCGAACCAGTTCCGCTGTGGCGCTGTGTTCAGATGTATACGGTCAATGCAAGTGAAACCACTGTGTTTCCAGGCTTAAGGACTAAATTAGCATTACAACGACCAGGTCAATTTTTCCCACTGTTTTTTTATTCGTTTCGCCACTAGAACCCCCCCCCCCCTTCTTGGTCACTTAAGTGTTAAGTATTAGTAGTTTGAGAATATGAGTTTAAAAATTCATCAGTCATAGGTTGACTAAATAATAATACTCAAAGGTTATATTCTATTGGTTAATTGAAATAAGGTACCATTATACTAGACCACAGAAACTCAAATATATACCAAAAGATTATAATAGATTATAAAAATTACTAATTTTACCAGGGTATGATTTTTTTTCAGGGTATTGTCCATTGTTATCAACTATCATCTAATGTTTTGTATTATAGCGATCACATCTGTTTAAACTTCACTGCAAAGCATAATAATAGTAGTTAACTAACTATGAAACTGAAACTCAAATATGCTGACCTTTTCTTTACTTGAGAGGAACATTTTGTAAACTATGAATCTGAATAAATCTATTGTATTAAATAGCAAACATTAACAATACTTGTCTTTATCATGACTCATGTTGTATAGAGATAATATGATTATGTTTTGGTATTATGCCAAATCAATGATAAACCGTACAAGTATAATCTGAAGTGGTAGAGTTGTTCAGATATCGCTGTGTTGCAGTAAAGAATCAGGTATCTCAAAACTGGCTTAGGTTTTTTTAATCCATAAAAGAAAAAAATTATGATATATATGAATATTAACGAGTTTGATGCTCTAATTTTTAAAAGCTTATAACTCGCTAAATAAGAATAATAAACAAAGCATATTTTCACTTCGAAGAATGAATATTTGAAGAGTGAAGAATAAGAACTACTTAAGTCACATAATACTAGTTCTGACATATGAGCGTTTAAAGTTCTGACTTTTCCATAACTTTTAAATGTAAATGAGTATTGAATACATATTAGGTACAATAGTTCATGTTATTGTATAGTCAAGTGTATCATTTATGGTGGTTTAGAATGCTGTAGCGATTATTGATTTTATGCAATCAATAATCTCTGTTTTGCACTTAAGTACTTCTTCATCCACAATCATGGTCGCTTATCAAATAATCATATTTATCTTAAACTTAGTAATCCAAACATATTAAAAGTATATACATTTGTAATGTACAAGTAATGACGAAAAATTTGACATGTCATTCGTGAAAATCGGACCGTGTTGAAAATTTGACCTCATTTCACGCTTGATTGAATTTCGGTTTATATCTCCTTAACCAAACCTTCAAGACATATAAAAGTATATATATTTGTAATCTACTCGAC
>JXSR01S073303.1:67252-80606 GCA_000969725.1 Ophiothrix spiculata
TGATTATAAATCGCTTCGCGATTCTTGACGCCCTCCATGCAGCTATCGGGACAAATGTTATGAACCCTGAGCTTGCAAAGATTATAGGCCTATGTGACGAATTTCTCGATTTTCTGAAATTTAACATTTTGTTAATGATTTAATAGGGTATGTATGAACGGGGTTCATGCATGTTTGTCCGTGTATAAACGATTTATTTGGCCCTTCGCGAGTCCGGGGCCAGCCTGCCCTCGGGCCAAATAAAGCTTTTATACACGGACAAACATGCATGAACCCCTAAAAGATTATGAGGCTCTTTTCCGTTCGGTTTGACCGAACGACAGTTTGTGCAACCTAGCTAATTATCATGTTGCGCAAACTGTCGTTCGGTCAAACTGAACGGAAAACAGCCTCATAATCTTTTGTTATTCATGAATATTCGCATGGGTAACTCATGAATAACAAAAGAAT
Organism: Ophiothrix spiculata; assembly: GCA_000969725.1. Classification (NCBI taxonomy): domain Eukaryota; kingdom Metazoa; phylum Echinodermata; class Ophiuroidea; order Amphilepidida; family Ophiotrichidae; genus Ophiothrix; species Ophiothrix spiculata. The sequence continues at coordinate 67,703 of JXSR01S073303.1, forward strand.
TTACGTTCGGTTTGACCGAAAGACAGTTTGCGCAACCTAGCTATTAAGTCAAAATGAACAACTAAACAGCCAAGACAATATAGGGTTTGCAGGACGCGATACGCAGACCGTTTGCGCCGCTATATTGGTGCCTTTTGGTGGGGCGTGGAGGGGTTTGTGATGTAAACAAGGCATTACAATCGGCTGTAACTTGTGATTGACTTCAAATCATGACTTGAAAATTAAACTAAATAAATGTTATATATATTCTTGTCATCATTTGTCGTGATCTGGTATCGTGGTACTGCTAAAAGATAATAATATGACGGGACTTGTTGTTTGCCGGCCCATGAAACTGGTGCTGTGAGTACGATGTGACGCCACGTGCAAACCCCCATGACACAACTAAAATAAACAGAATTCTTACCTTTTTCATATTCCAGACAAAACAGACGTCATCTTACCAGCCTCGCCTAGACTTGAGTATCTTCGCAATAACAACTAATTTAAAATCGTCACACCACCACGCGCGCGCATTTATACCACTACACGGGCCACGCGTGTGACACGCACTGCGTCAGTTGCAGCTGTGCAATGTTAAGTAACGCACACGCAGATAAAGATGAATCGGGTCATGACCCCGTCCTTTGCTGAGCCCACGCTATGAATGCCTCTGCCGGCGGTCTAGAGTATACTATTTCAATGTCTATGTATTCAAGCATAAGACCATGCCCGTTGCTCCTGACGGCGCAGGGCCCAAAGCGCACAATGCTTTTAAAAGGTATTAGTCATTGCTAAAAAAATGACATTTTTGGGTCAATTTTGTTTAATATCTCAAAAAGTAAGTCAGTGACAATATTTTTTATTACGTTTTTTTTAAGAACTATATGAGGACCAAAACATATGTGAAAAAAAGAGGAAAAACAATAGAGCTGTTTTTTAATTATAAGTGTTTTTGTCTGATTTATTTTGATTTTACCATAGAAGTCAATGGTAAAAAGTGGTAAAACATAGTGTTTTTGAAGTGAATTTTTATGAAAACATTATATAATAAAATAAAAAATAAATAGAGGAATTCTATCTGTGCTAGGCCACCTTAAGTCAGTCACATGTAACTTTCTCAGCGTGCTGTAACTTGGAAGTTGCTGTAAAGGAGGACACAGTTATTCCAAATTGGTATCATGTTTCATGATTTGCGCTCATTGTATAGTTACTTGATTTCATAAACTTTCACAGTCTTCACATCAGCTACTAGCAACTTATTGTCATGAGTTACAGTCATTGCAAATGGTTGACAAAGACCTGTTGCAAGACGGGATATCATCCTGCCCGTTGTAATACAGTACTGCTCTATGACAAATTGACCTATCCTCTTTGAACCTCCTGCTATTAGTAGTGTATTTGACTTTGATTCATAGCAAATACCCAGTGGCATCACCATGTTTATTGCCCACAATGCTTGACCTGTTTTAAAGTCAATAGAACACACTTTACTTATACCACCAGTTGTGTATACAATCTGTGTCCCATTGCTGACAATACTTTCTATTGAATTCTGATATATTTTATGAGTTTTCATTACCTCACATTTGTCTCCATTACATTTCAATAATGTTATGGTTTGTTTGTTATAATTTCCACTAATGATAGAACCGTCTGGGGATGCAGCTATAGGACCAATTGAGTAGGACTTCACTGATGTTAGAAATATTCCTGCAGGAGAGTAAATCTTCAAATCATTGTCGTTGCAAGTAACACAGAACTTACCATCAGTGGATGCACATACTCGGTATGGGTTATCGTCAGTGTTATTGGTGCCACTTTTATTTGAAGTCATACAGAACTTGCTTTCATATCTATCTCCATTAGACCGAAAAACTTCAGTTTTCTTTGCTTTACAATCAACAACTGCAACCAAACCATGCTGATTTGCTGCTATCCCTTGAGCTTTCTGAAACTGACCAAACTCTTGTACAAGTTTTAGTTTGCATATTTTATTACCACTTACTGAACCAAACCAATTGGAATCTTTAGGAATCGGTCCTGGGTAGAAACAAAGAGGTTCAAAATCTTGTGAGGGCGCTTCATGCTCCATCGCGCACAACTTGTTCATTCTGTCTACAATAGTTTCATGCTGTTTCAGATATGCAGGGTTTGCTGCCGTATCAAGTACATTTTGTGTCGCAGATTGGGCATTTTGCAACCGAATTGTGTTCTCGTGAGTTCTGGTTTGTTTCATGTGTATAATGCTCATTTGCTGGTGGCAAGTATTTTCAACAATTTGTATCATGTATTTTCCCTTAGCGTCTAGCTTTGCTGTCATTTCTTGTACATGCGTTTTGATATCATCTTTTGCTTTCTCCTTAAATGCTTGAAGTTTAATTTCTGCTTCACTTAGCAGTTTCTCATTGCATTTCGATTTTTCAGTGTGCTCTTGTATTTCTTCCATTTTGACTTTAATTTCATCCTTCTTTGATTCAGCAATATCTTCCAGTTCTTCAATGTCATGTTGTGGTTGTGGGTGTTTTAATACTAGACAGTCTCGACAAACTGCTGTCTTGCAAGTCACACAATAGAAATGTTGGCATTCCCCTTTATGTTTTGGACACATTGGTACGTCTCTTTGTTGGCCCATGTAATCAGCATATTTTTCTACCAAAGATTTTAATCGTAAATTTGTTTGTAAATTCACCAATCCATCTTGTGGAACAATAGTAATATGCCAACATTCGGGACATTCAATAGTACGTTGTTTCCCAACCCATTTTTGAAGACATGCTAAACAATAAACATGCTGACAATCCAGATCTTTTGGTTCTCGTAATAAGTTGTAGCAAATGCAGCAGGATAAATCCTCCTCCATCTTGTTGACTGAAATGGTAGGATTAGCTGATGCAGTTGCCATGGTAACTAAAGTGTATCGAGTACAGTTAACTTAATTCTTAAAAGTTGTATTTAACAGACAAAACTTCAAGATGAAATCAACTTGTTAAATATCAAGTGCAGTTATGATGAACCAGCTAGACTTAGGAAACGCCCATCTCACTGCCCTGATCACACCACTGTCTCGTGATCATAATCATACTGATTTTATCAATTGTATTGACATTATAACAAGTTCGATCCAAAGTTTATCATAGATATGTGATATTAATTCAAACAAACATGTCCAAACTAACAAGTCAAAGGGGATTCATACTGTTTGATGGGTTCATTTATTAGTTGTTCGACAAAAATGCACTGTTACAATAAATGCAGACCCTTTAGAGTGTTTAAATTAGTTCTGGAATTAGGTGTTGAACTTGTTTCCATAATTTAATTTCATATTATATCTCAAAAAATGCTTATTTTAGATCAAAATACATCATTTTAGCCCATATTTGGAGATGTCATTATTGGAGGCGCTATTCATTTTTATGAAATTAATTATATGCATATTGCATAAATTAAGTATTTACTGTGTGAATTTAACATAAATAAAGTTTGTTTTTGGTCTCCTTTACCTTATCCATTTTGCAAATGTCAAAACTGAGGTTCATAGATTCTTAAAACCTGAAAAGTTGATTTATCGAAATAGCGCCACCAATAATGTGCATTGGCAATAAATGCTATATATTATTAGTGATCAAACAGCGGTGGATTTCAGAAGAAGATTTGGCAATTTATGTAACTAGTGTTTGTTGTTGTTTCAGGGGTCAAATCCTTCAAATTTATCGTCCTATGAGTAGTATATTCTGAAGAAGAGTTTCAAAATGTATCTATCAAAACAATAAATTTACTATGCAGTTATAGATTATAAGCAAGCAAAAAGTTAGCTGTACGTATGAATATAAGTGACATAATTTTAAGTTACAGTATAATACAAAAAATAATGCACATGATTGTCAAAGAGCTTCTGGCTCATTCCAAAGTAACGTTTGTGACCGAAAAATTGAAAAAGTTCACTTTTAAATGGCCACAGAACCTAGCAAAAACATTATATCAACGAGTTTGTTGTTGATAATGGTGCTCACTGGTGGGGTCAAGACATGTACATGTTTGAAAATTAAATCAATTGCCAAAATCCTGAGTAAAGTCCATGTAACGTTCGGTAACGTTTGTGACCGCGCAGGGAAATGGTTTTTTGCTCATAGTGACTTCAAAGTACAATTTTTCCGAAGTGTCAACAATGTTTTTATTGCGCCTTACACCGATTATGAGAAACATATTTACAAATATTTCCTAAAAATTACAGAACATTATATCGCCAGGAATTCTTTTAATGCATTGTTTTGTGTTGTAACGTTTGGTAACGTTTGTGACATTTGGGTGTAACTTTTTGGTAACGTTTGTGACATTTTTGAAACAAAACATGTGCTCATTCATGCACGGATAGACAAACTTTATAATTTCTGGTTGGAAAATACTTCTCACGTACCAAGTAACAAATGTATGACTGAAAAACATGTGGTCGAATAAAAAAGCTGATTTTTTGCTTGAAATCAAAAAAGATTCAGTTTCCACTGGAATGAGCCTTCTACTAATAGCAATCGTATGTTGATTTAAAGTTCGCAGATTCAAAACTTTTTACTTTGCTCAAAGAAACTCTTCCCACACACGGTTAAAATTAGTTGGTCATTCTTCGTAAAAAAATAGTTATGTTCTCAAAAAAAATTAGTCTGTAGATTAATGACCAATATTTCAGTCAGGAAGACTTATTTCAGAAAAATAGACAAATCATATGAAATTAAATACTAATTACAATTCTGCAAAGACTAATCACAATTTTGCAAAGACTATTTACCACGGAAGACTAATTGGAACTATGCATATCTACTAATGCAGCTATTTCGTTAACTCCGTAATGACCAACTGACATGAAAATGACGAATGGAATGACTAACATATTAATGAAAGACTCATCATGAACTCGGATGTTTTAAACTGGAACATGAACTGGACTAATTCGGGCCGACAGGCTTTGACTAATTTGGGGTGACGGGTTTCCCGATTTGATTCACCGCTCGAACGAGTCGTCTGCGTGAGAACACAACTGCTAGTAGACGCTGCCCAGGAGCGGCTGTCATTATCTAAACTTTGTGTAAGGTAAGTCTATGATACATAAATCACAGACTTACCTTACACAATGTTTAGAAAATGACAGCCACTCCCGGGCAGCGACTACTATTTATTTGAATAATTATTTTTTTCAGAAGGACTAATTAATTTTCGAGCAGGACTAATTGTATTTTGTAAAAGACTAATCTTCAGATAAATTAGGCTTCTTATACCATTTTTGATTAGTCATGTTTAATTAGTCATTTTATCAGAGGCTGGACTAATCTTACCCTTGGAATGACTAACCGAAGATTAGGCTTCTTATGCCATTGAAATGACAATTTTTTTTAATCATATGACCAATTGATTTTAACAGTGCATATCGTGCTCCCAGGGTCATTCCAGGGATAATGAGCCTGATTTAGTAAAACAAAAAGTGATAATCGGAATATATTACACTTGTTATTAGTTTCTACATGCTAAAATGTTGATACCTATTTGCATAATTAAAATATATGAATAAATAATGCTACAAAAATCCAAAATTTAGTTATATTTCGGCGCTTTAAAAATCATCCTTGATAACAAATCATTATCTTTTCAACCTCGTATTCACACAAACACATCCTCAATTATTACAAACCACTGGAGAAAAACTGCATTTATTTCAGTGTTTCCGTGTATGAGGGCAATTAATCTTGTCACTACTATATGTCACAAACGTTACCAAAACGTTTTGTTTAAATGCTTAATCGTGCTTCAACAAACTTTAGGTCAAAAGCAAGTCTATCACTAATATCGTCCATGCCAAATGTTGAACCCTTGGCGTTGCTTGCTTGGTTAATTATCGCATTTCAAAAGCATGTCACAAATGTGAGGCACGGTTCCCAATTCATGACGGAATGTCTTCCGACATACGAAAGGGCTTGACGCAAGAGCCATGACGAAATGTATTTTGAGTCATGACGCAAAAATATTATGAGAAACGCATTAAATACCTTCTTTTAAGTGGTCTTTATAATAATAGAGGCCCTTGCACAATTTATCTTTATCATTCAATACACTATTATACATTTTTCTTTGAATCATGACTCAATATTTTTTTGCATCATGATGCAAGACAATTGCGTCAAGCCCTTTCGTATGACTCAAACAGCTTCGTCATGAATTGGGAACTGTGCCTTACCGAAACGTTACATCGCCTCATATGCTAAAAATTAAATAAATTTCAACACTAAACTAACTTTTTCTAATCTAATTGTGTGTCATAGTTGTTTCGAATAGTATCTTTGATGTCATAACAACAGATCTTAATCCCGGGGAGGGGTACCAAACTTTGGTTTTGGTAGGGGTGTGCGGCCCCGATATCTGAAACCCTAGTCTAGGGAACAGAAGATTGATCCTTTAGAACTAGTTTTTTGGGCAAAATTTGGGCTCTGGAAGCAAAAATTTTCGAAATTTTTCTTGAAATGGGGGTCTTGGCAACTGAATTTCAAAAAATGAGGCTAAGGAACAGAAAATTTTTGAAAATAAGGCTTGCGAACTAAAGGTTTTGCTTGAAATGGGGGTCTAGGAGCGGCAGACAAGGCGTAAAAAGGGGGTCTTGGGGGCCGCACATACCCGTATCACCTTTCTAGGTCAGTCCCTCCGGGATCTTAAACTGAAAATCTACGGAATCTTACGGTGAATGTTTATTAATATTGGATGCGTTAATTGCCCGGGGGCAGTCCCATACTGGAGGCGACGCGTATGCAAGGGTCAAAAGACCCAGTTTTTCAGCGTCGCTAGCACCCAAACACCCATTTTTTTTACAATTTCATGTGCTCTCACCCAATAACTTGTTTATATTTTCCTCTCCCCATATGCCAATTTTAGCTCAACGAATGCCAAAATACTGGCTCTCACCCAATGACCCATCATTTTTTGACCAATAAGCCCTCAAATTTTTGTATGTTTCTCTCACTGAATGCAAAAAATCAGGCTTGCACCCAACCCAATGACCCGTCATTTTTTGACCCTTTGTTCACACCGAATGCCCCAGTCTGTCGGAACGCGGCCATAACACCCGTATCCATTTCATATTTGACTGCCCCCACCGTCCAAATGCACTTGAAGCTAATCAATGTGTTAAAGGTCGTAGGTTAGATTCTTCATGCTGAAACAACAGAAACACATAGGAGGTACGACACGTATATGGACTCTTATAAATTTGTTCTGAAATGCATAATTGTCATTGAAATTCAGTGCAAAGTTCAGGATTTTCTTTTCAATTTAGTTGGACAATAATTATCGTACCAATTTGCTGCATCAAACTAATTTCAATTACAAGGAACACAGTGTGCATAGATAAGTTTCAAATGATACCCCAATTTGAATTCCATAATTATTTCCCAACTCCAAATTCTTGTACATGTATGTATACAAACCAAAGTTTATATTTGACCCCTTTCAGATTAACAGGTGCAGCAACAAAGTTTAATGTTAATATTTTTTTCCGTGTGATGAATATTAAATATTAATTAACCGAAAATTCATTGAATAAAGTTTTAAATCATTTATTGTGTGTGAATAATATGATATGTCACAAATGTTACCAAAAGTTACATAGCAAAATGTCTTAAACGTTACCTAACGTTACATGACAAATTCGTGTATAAAGAAAGCTTTTTCTTGCCAATTAGGCTAGTAAATCTGTTGATTTGACGTAGACAAAATTGCAACACAAGATGTTTTGGTTTAAATTAACTGTTAATGACATCCCAAATAACATATTCAAAATGTAGGGAAATGTACGCTTGTCAAAGTTGGTTAATTTGCATAAATCAAAATGGCTGCCAAAACAAGGGATGAAATTTCAAAATTGGTCAAATTGTGTTCAAAACCAGACGAACATGTTTCCCTCATCACAAGGAAGCAGAAAAAGTATACTTTTACCTATGTCCGAAATATGGTTCTGGTGTTATAGCCAAAAATGTGAAAGGTCATATCAGAGGTCACAGATTTGTCCCTATGGGAATCCAAAATTTCAAAATTGTCCGATTTTGTTCAAACTGGTCTCAAACTATTCATCTTGCAAAACTGTCTCCACAAAGTAATAGTTTAAAGTACATCAGATCAGTTGTTGCTATGGTTACAGGTCAACGAAAACTTTGTGCTACAGGCACCAATACAATGGTAAATATGGACTTTGTTTTGCCTGCTATCATGGCAACAATTGACCTGACACACTTAAAAATATCACTTTGTCTAGACACTTTTGCAAGAGGAACAATTTGAGACCAGTTTGAACAAAATCGGACAATTTTGAAATTGTCGACTCCCATAGGACCAAATCCGTGACCTCTGATATGACCTTTCACATTTTTGGCTATAACTCCAGAACCATATTTCGGACATAGGTAAAAGTAAACTTTTTCTGCTTCCTTGTGATGAGAGGAACATGTTCGTCTGGTTTTGAAAAAAATTTGACCAATTTTGAAATTTCACCCCTTATTTTGGCAGCCATTTTGTTCTATGCAAATTAACCAACTTTGACAAGCGTACATTTTCCTACATTTTGAATATGTTGTTCGATAGGTCATCACCAGTTAATCTCAACCAAAAAATCTGGTGTTGCAATTTTGTCCACGTACCCCCATGAATTTTCATAGATTGACTAGTCTAAATGTGCATACTGAAGATTGGATAATGTTCATAAATGTTTACTCTTCCAGCTCTGTTGATATCAGCTCTCAATTTAGCCACACTTTACAGAGTTTGGGGTTTGAAGCTATAAAGTACAAGAACATACTTCCATACGAAGTCACAAACGTTACCGAGCGTTACATGGGATTTTCTTTGACCTTGGACAGATGTTTTTTTCAATGGTCAGAGCCTTTTGACTATACCATGTAGTTTGTATAACAACCAAAATTATTTTCATAGCTTGTGTATTCCAGGCGTTATAGCCAGTGGCGTGCCCAGGATTTTTTGAGTGGAGGGGCACAACCATCAGTTTCCCCCGAATGACCAGTAGCGGCGGAAGGTTAAAATGTGATATTTTTAGATTTTGTTGATAATGCACACGTAGCGCGCGAAAAATCTTGTCAATTCAGGTAAAATTGTTTTAAAATCTTGCAATTTACGCAAAAGTTGGCAAATTTTGTCTGAATATTGACATAATACCTGAAGCGCGCAATTTTTTTTGCTTTTTCACATTTAAATTATCAAAAACAAAGGGAAATTCAAGGTCTCACAAGCCCACGCACGGCAAGTTTTTAAATAATTTTCAAAACATTAGAAACTATTTTTCTTCTTTCCTTATGATTTTTTTCTTTCCTCCCCTTTCTTTTCTATCTTTTTTGTGTCAAGATCTCCGAATGGACCTTTCCCCCGACTGACTCACCAAACTGGGGGGGGGGGGAAGGGGGCACGTGCCTCACCTCCTCACTCCCCCTCACCCCCAGTGGTTATAGCCGATTTAAGTTGTAAAAAAATCATTATTTGGGTCACAAACGTTACTTTGGAATGATCCATAAATTATCATAGCCCTTAATTAACATTGTATCTAAATGAAGGGTGGAGTACAGGGGGAAAACGACTTTGCTACTGACCACATACAATAAATAACTCACTTTTGGATGCAAGCTATTTCAGTTTCTTATGCTCAATACCGTATGTGCTTTTTATGTATTAAATAAGAGCAATGCAATGTTGTATGGCATATTTGCCCTTGATCTTTATATTGGTGACATTAAGTGAAAAAAAACCTATGTATTATTTGATTTTTGAAAAGTTATGACTAAATTTGATGAACAATGTACGTCTCTCATCCACACCTACCACATATCCATACCTGCTTTCACCTCCAGCTAAATAATAGTTAAGGAGCAAGATGAAATGTCGTGAGCATTTCGTGAAGAAAGCAATACACTTATCTAGACATCTTAAGTAAGACCTAAGGAATATGGAAAGCAATGTTGCCAAAATTCTAGACGCGTAGGAGGGCGCTTTAAGCCTAATTTCAAAATGGCCGCCGAATAGATCATATTTGTTAGTCATAAAGTGATATATCAAACACCGTATCAAAAGTAACATTTGCTTGTCAAAGCATTACTATTTTGTTCAAGGTACACGTGAATGAACCATGTACTCATATTGTCATGCATGAGGGCGCTTTAATACATTTTTACAAAGTGAATGCCATAAGGGTGTAAGAACAAGATGTCACAGGAAAAATTCCGAGCTTTTCATAAAGAAACTAAGCCACCTATAGCTACATATCATATAGATTAGAAAACAAACTTTGCAAAAAATGCAGCCGCATCAGGACCATTTCCTGGACCGTTTTCAAAATGGCCCCCAAATACCAAACATTACCTTGAATAAGCTACCTTTTGCATTTAATTTTCAATGAAAATACAATTAACGACATCGATTTTTAAATCGTATGAAAAGTAGGATAAAAAGCTGTACCCGGTTGCATATTCCATTTTCAAAATAGCATGTTTTATCATAATCAATTAAAATAGACTGTAAAATGTCTAATATAATGAATAAATAATAGAAAGGAACATAATAGGGATACAACACGACTGTTTGTCCCAATGTTAATGCCACTCATACGTTTTACATCCAAAATGGTGCCCATTATTTAAAACAAAAACGACAAAAACTACTACTTTTCATTTAAAATTGATAAGAGTGACATTATGGTGGCATTATCAATGTAAAATAGCCTTGAAAGTATACATCATCAACATTTGTTTCCAAAATTATACTTTGCACATGTTTAAATTCCAAGATGGCGCCCAAAATGATGTTAGTATCTAAAATAACTACCATAATACTGTTTTTCAGGTTCATAACTGGGTTAGATCTATATACATTAAAATAGAATTAAAACATGAAACATGTTTGATAATCAATATAACAGAAATATTTGTCCTCAATAATATTGTAGTTATATTTTATATCCGAAATAGGGCATAAAGTGATATATAAAACGGTCGTCATACTACTATTTTCTCTCACAAAATGATTCAATGTGACATGAGAAAGGCATACAAAACATAAAACATTCAAGACAATAGAAGAAAATTGGCTTTAGGGATAACATCAGAAGTACTTCTCCATGAATCATGTTGTCACATATCTTCAAATTCAAAACAACTCCCATAATAAGGTATAAAATTGCTGCAAAAATACCAAAATATTTCGTCAAAATACAATTTCCAACAATTTTGGCCACATTAATCGCACCATTTGGAATGTAAAACATGCGAATGGCTATATTTGTTTACAAAGGTATCTTTTGTATTGCCTGAAACCATATTAATTTGATTATTTGAAAGATATCTAGTTGCTTATGCTGTTTAAAGTCTCTCCAATCCATTTTTAAGAATGTGATATATATATACTTTGGTGATTATTTTAAGGCTCATTTTGGGCGCCATATGGAGTAAAAACATATTATAATATGATTTTTGGAGAGATTTTTATATTTAGAGCCATTCTTTTTTATTTATTTTGAATATTTGATGTTTTTAAAAGTGTCTTTACAGTCGCTGTGACCAATGTTTAGGTGAAAATAAAAGTTTGGTGGCTACTATAGATATACTTTTGGGCGTTGTTTTAGATTTGCAACTTGTTAAAAACATTAATAGGAATTAAATTATCCTTTTGTAATCCTTAGATTTATTTTAAATTGGTTAATTTGAATATTCAATATTTTCAATGCTTTTTAATGTAATTTTAATTGATTTTTGAGTGAAAAATAATATTTTTACGGTGAATGTAAACTTCATTTTGGATGCCATTTCGGATGTTAACAACCCAATGTGGGATACAGAAATGTGGCACAACCCTGAAAATTATTTTATATCGATTATTTTAAATATTGAATGTTTTAATAATGTTTTCTTGTCATTTTTTGAGTTAAAACCAGTATTTGACAGCCATTTAAGACCTCATTCCGGACGCCATTTTGAATTTGAAACATGTTACCCGCATATTTCAATGGTGACGACTCTGTGAACCCTCAAATTCATTTTAAAATTCATTGTCTGGAAAATTTACTGTGTTTACTGTTGTTGTAATATAGGTATTATTTGGGAAAAATGTACTAAGGCGGTCGTTTTAACCTGACCATTAGCGTTTAATCGATGGAGGTAGTATATAATGATCTTGTTGTAACCCTCAATGTTCCTTTCTACTGATTGTTTATGATATTAGGCATTTAGAGACTGTTTGATTCAAGTTTGCAATTTTAGCGGCCATTTTGAAATTGATATGTGCATACGGCGACATCTTCATATCCTTGTTATTTCCAGTTCAATATAGACGTCTTGACGTCTCATTTAGTGCATTTTTATTGAAACTTAATTGTAACTAGAACTGAACTGTCCCTGAAGTGACAGAGACCCTGCCAATTTCCATTTTTTGTACTTTGAAATTAGAAAATAGACCTATGATCCCCTTTGAAGTCCTATAATTTTTAAAATGTGTTTATGTTGACAACGAAGGTGATAGCAAATAAAATGAAAATTAAAAAAAAAAGACCTTTGACCCCTTTTAACCCCCTTAATACCCTTTAATGACCTTGGATGATTTTAAAAACGTTTTAATGTTGCTCAGAGTGTCCTAAAGTATATCAATATCAAATTTCAGGTCAATCGGAGCCTTTTGGTAATTTGACCTTTGACCCCTTTTGACCCCCTTAACACCCCTTTCGATGACCTCGGATGATTTTAAAAACGTGTTAATGTTGCTCAGGGTGTCCTAAAGTATATCCATATCAAATTTCAGGTCAATCAGAGCCTTTTGGTTATTTGACCTTTGACCCCTTTTGACCCCCTTAACACCCCTTTAATAACCTTGGATGATTTTAAAAACGTGTTAATGTTGCTCA
>JXSR01S073304.1:47371-59836 GCA_000969725.1 Ophiothrix spiculata
CTGACATCTGCACACATACAAACCAGATATAGTACTGTCACACGTGGCGCCATTCATGCAGGGGTTAGGTTGACAACCATTGCTTACCCCTGAAATTTAAGAGTTCAAATACATTGAGTATTGTAATAAACAAATATTGCTGGTCACAAAGTGCATATAAGGTCCTGAAATGTTTTTAACGGGGATGTTAAACATACTTATGGTAGACTTTAGACCATCGATTACTAGTATTTCTTTACCTTGAAAAGCGTGAGCATAGTGAGTCGGTTATCTCTATACAACTTTTCAGCAAAAAAACACACCAAACTTTTAACAAATTGGGTGTTTTTGGTCAAATTTTCAAAAGCACAGAGTCCGATTTTGGAAATTTGGTGTGTGACGGTTACCCAACCATCGAATATCATGATCATGAAAATACCCCTCAAAACCGTTGCTTACCAGTGACGTAACCAGCATGGGGCAGGGGGTGGGGGGGGGGGGAGAGGCAGACTTCTGACAAAAAATCGAGCAGGAAATTGGGAAAGCAAGCGGGAAAAAATTGGGAAGGACAAGAAAAATGAGAGACAAGAAACATGGGGAAAAGCAGAAAATCGTGTCAAAAGATTTGCAAAAATCTCTTAAAACCTTTTTTTTTGCTTGTCAGTTTTTAAAATCGCGACTAGAATTTAATTTGGATGTACGAAAATGGATTATTGCCGGGGAAAATCTTGAAGAAATGTGCACACTCCGGGGGAAATCGTGAAAATCGGAACAAAATGCCTTTGCCACCCTGACCAAAAAGTCGGGCTACGCCGCTGTTGCTCATCCACGTAAAGCAAGATTTTACCTACGTACACATGTTACACATGAAGTTCTACCACGACTTGTGGCATACATGGAGTTTAGAGTCTACATATTAAAGTGTATATACATACATCTTCAAACTCCTATTCTAATAAGCTATTATTGCTAGTTAACTTTGTATACTCACTTATTTCACAATTCAAACCAATATATCCTGGCTGACATCTGCACACATACAAACCAGATATAGTACTGTCACACGTGGCGCCATTCATGCAGGGGTTAGGTTGACAACCATTGCTTACCCCTGAAAAGAAAGAGTTCAAATACACTGAGTATGGTAAAAACTGCTGGTTATGGTTGTCAAAAAGTGCATGTAAGCAGTACTGATGTAGAGTCCTAAAATGTTTTGAATGGAGATACCAAACAAATTGGATGTTTGTTGCTCAAATTATCAAAAATACACCCGATTTTGCAAATTGGGCACACATGGGTCTGTGACAGCAACCCAACCATCAAATACTATTATCGTGAAAATACAACTCATAACCGTTGCTCATCCACGTTAACATACATTTAGTTCAGTGAGAACCCCCTCTGGGACCTTTACAACTTATACATGTTACACATGAAGTTCTACCACGACTTGTGGCATACCGTCAAGAATATTTAGCGTGACTGGGGTGCTTCACTGCAAGGATTTTCCTCTCTATACTCGGTAAATTTTGAAGTATGCAACAAGCAGCACACTCTTAGAAAGAAAGTATCAAATATGAGACAAAAAGGATCAATTTTGATCCTTTTTAGGTATCAAATATGAGCTTATCCTTTAAGGATCAAAGTGATCCCAAAAAAAGGATCAACATTTTTGATCCGAAAAAGGATCAAATATTTCTTATAAAAAAGACCTGCAAAAAACATCACACTGAAGTGACGCTAGCAGGGTTTGAACCCACGCCGCACTCATACCTGCTGGTAATTACGAGACCTTCGCTCTAACCACTCGACCACGCCGGACTGTGTGATGATATCAACGTATTTATATATGTTACACCATTGTATACATTCCCCGCTGTGTAGTGGATATTGGGTTGTACTCAAATATGAAACAAAAGATACGTTGGATCCAAACGCGGTATCAAATATGAGCTCATCTTTCCGTATCAAAGTAAACCAGAAATACGGATCAAAACTTTGATATTGTAATCAAAAAGGATAAAAATAAAATGATCCTAAAAAAGGATCAAAAATGATCCTTGTGAATTTGATCCATTTGTATATATTGATCGCAAAAGGATCAAAAGTGATCCTTAAAGGATCAAAATAAAATGATCCCGAAAACTACTCGTATATTTGATCCCGGCCTTCTAAGAGTGCAGATTTACGCACATAAACCAATATGACCATACAGGGAAGTAAATTAGTCCCCATTTCTCAAATCACGACACCGCACCAAATCAAGTTTTAAAATTCATATTCTAAGGTACAAGTTAATTTTGTACAGTAATTTGTATACTCACTTGTTTCACAATTCACACCAGTATACCCTGGCTGGCATCTGCACAAATATGAACCAGATGAAGTACTGTTACACGTGGCGCCATTCATGCAGGGGTTAGATTGACAAGCATTGCTTACCCCTGAAATGTAAGAGTTGAAATACACTGAGTATGGTAAACAATAATGCTGAACATAAAGCGCTTGTGCATACTTTGAATTTGTGAAATGAATTTCAGATCTAATTGGAAAACTCTGCATAGAAAATTAGGCGTAATTTGATTGAATAATCTAGACACATGCGACGTTGAACTTGACTTCGAAATAGTATAATTTTTAAAGACTATCTTTGTTTGCACTTTATTAGCTAAAAGATACAGGGTATCTAAAAACCAACTACGATATGGACTATTTTCAAGCATCTCTTTCGATTCCCCAAGACAACCTTCATTTCAAGTTAGCTTCAGTTTGAATATGTTTAATGGGAACGATCCAAAAATTGTGTTTTCAAGCTGAGCATGTCAATTCTCAGTAATATGGGCGTTTTTTGTGAAAAAGCATCAGTTTATAAGATCTTAATTTGGAAAAAAAAAATCAGTTTTCAAACCGGTGTAATGAAACTGAAAGACCTATCCCTAAAATTGTCCGGCGGTCGGTAGGTTTCAAAGACGCACACTGAGCGTATACAGACGCCCATTTCTGAAATCCGGACAGCTAATATGTGACTCGTCATATCAAAAGGTACCTTAAGGGTCCCAAAATGAAAATTGATTTTTTTGTCTCATCTGAAAGATCATATTTTAAGCTTTAAAATGACGCCTTGCTTTTGGTTATTGGATGTTCGATTGCAAAGTTACAAAGTTATTGGTAAAAGGCATCAGGCTGATTCAGAAAACTAAAGTTCTGAGAAAATCGAGTTTGAAAGTTTATGTACTGGTAAAACTTAATTGGAGAAAAGATTTTCATCTTGGTTTATAAAACATTTGCCTTATGTTTTGGATGTTCGAACCCGATTAATATGATAGAATACACTTCAAAGGTAAATATGGTAAAGTTTCTTATAATGAAATTAGAAATTCGACCTTGGACATGATTTTTGACTATGCTCAGTTTCAATGGCCCATATCTCGTAATTTACTATGCCGGTATTAAGGTACCTTTCGATATGATGGGTCACATATTTATATTAAAGGTCCCATTTATATTATGTCTGACTAGGACACTCTATATTGGGGACATTCAGTTTCATTAAAGCCGGAAACTACAGTCTATTACACTGGGTTTCCTTTTTTGACCTAAAAATTAGTTCCTTAAAAAGCCCCTATGTTTGAAAACATATTCAGTACCTAGTACCACATTTTTCATTGCAGAAGGGTGTCCTTGGGCACCGCCTTCGATATTTTAATTTCACAATTATAGGCTACTCACTCGTTAGGCAATTCCTGCCAGTGAAGCCCGGTGGACAGACGCAGCGATATCCACCCAGGTATCCACCAGGTAAGGTGCACGTGCCGCCATTGAAGCAGAAGTTGAATGCACATCCATTGTTGCCTATGTCTGTGGTAGAAGATCACAAATGTATAGAATTAAAAATAATAATAAAATGTGATAATATAGTCACCATAATACACAATAAGTTTTTTGAATTTGAAATTGACACGCCTAAAGTTAAGTTGTCTTGTACCACAGAATAGGATACGGTATTCCATTGATACCAAAATCATGAAAATCAGCCAAGATATTACGTGCATTTCAAATCAGAAAATCATAGTTTTTTGGCAAAATTAGGCACCAAATCATTTTTATTTCGCTGTAGAGGTACTAAATATAGATATTTTGCTCAGTTTTTTGCTGATAAAAGAAGGAAAATGGTGTTTGTAGGATGATCTGTAAGTTTTAGATCTGTACCATGCAGATATTTTTTTCAAAATGACGATTGGATTTTATTTTTGAGGTGGTAACCACTCCGTTACCTTCCACCTATGACGGGACACCCTGATCCTCCAGATGTGTTCGCTGAAATGACCGCCAAGGACGAAATTAAAATTACCAATTCCATAGGAAGCAGTGCATGATGGTTAACACATGATATCTTCCGGGGAAGGCTTCTCATATTTTATTTCACTACGATAAAGGTATTTTACCCAGTTTTTTGCTGATAAAGAAGGAAAACGGTGTTTCTAAGATGTTCTGTAAGTTTTAGATCCATACCATGCAGATATTTTTCAAAAATGACGTTTAATTTTGTTTGAGGTGGTAACTACCTCCTTACCTTCCAATTTGACGGGACCCCCTGATGCCCCTGTTTTTCCGCTGAAATGACCGCAAAGGATGAACTTACAATTACCAATTCTATTCTCTTATTTTATTCGCTCACTACCATATTAAAGCCATTAGGTTACTCACTCGTTCCGCAATCCCAGTCAGTGAAACCCGGCGGACAGATGCAGGTATCACCATAAATGTCTGCTTTGCAGGTGCCACCATTATGACAAATGTTATACGCACATTCGTTGCTTCCTGAGTCTGTGATGTATATGGAGAAAAAAATCTTATTTATTGACTTGTATATTTTCATCGTTGATATTTGTTCAGAAAAAGCCCGGGGCATTCAAATATAATGTTTCAGGCATAGCTAGCGTGACTACTTTCTTGGCTGCATTGCGCTCTTCCTTATCGAAAGCATAGGTTCGCATGTCAAATACCTTGTAGGCGGCACACCACAATATAGCTCTCCATTGACTAACTGTACAAAATGGCTTCCCAAACATACCCGATAACTCATTAATAAAGCAACTGGTTTCTTCAACACTGTCTTTTCTTAATTGATTATGATCTCTTTTAACCAAAATTAATGAAAAATATATAAGGCAATTTTTTCGAGATACCGTGCGTTGAATGGTAATACCGCCCCATCACTTAAAGCCAAATTTTGTATTTCCAGAATCTCATGCATTTTTGGGAGCCTTAAAAGTTTACCAAAGTACTCTGGAGATCAAAAATGGCATCAGAACAACTTTCACCATGATTAGAACAAAATATACACCAAACATATTGCCCTTCTACACTTTTTGAGATATAGGTCCTCTTTAATAGGAGAGGGCAGTCAATTTTGCCGATTTTAGAAACGCCGGATAGCGACGCCGCCATTAAGTGTAGTGGACCCTGTATACCTGGGAATCAATTCATGTTCTTCTGTGATGCCTGGGGGACCTCTAGACTGGCCAATACCCATATTCCACGTTAAGACAGTGGAGAGTTTGCGATCATCAAGAACGCGAACGCGAACGCGAACGCGAACGCGAACGCGAACGTGAGTTCTATTGAAATTCAGCCAACCATTACCTGCTTGAACAGTACAGCACACCGTATATTGCAGAATTTCACGTACACTGTTACGTGAATACTAATCACTTAATCGATGGCCCCTATTGTTTTAAATAAAAGCTATATCAAAATCAGATAAACACATGCAAGAATAATGTACAGACATACATATCCAGCACTTATCGAAGTTTTATTGCGTTTGGTTGTAAAGATTACGGGTTGCAAACTTCGCACTTACACGCCCGTAAGTAGGGATTTTCTGATTTTGCATTGACTTCTATGTCAAAGTTTTAAGTTCTACACATCTGCTTGCGAAAGCCAATCCCCTGAACGTGAACGATCAATAATACGTGAATAGCAGCAACATATGTTGAAATAACCGTTTGAAGTGGGCCTTTTTACGTGGCTTTTTGTTCAATACGTACGTGAGTTCTATTGAAAACTAGCCAACCATTCATAATATCATAAGCTTGCAAATGATTTCTTTAGCTTAAGAATTTACGCCCTCGATCAGATATATCTATGGATCATTTGCAGCTATGACAAATACGAGACGAGGGCGACATCATGAAACATTCACAATAGGCAATCGTTGTATTAATAAAAAAACTCTTTGCTAAGAGGGCGACATAATGAAATATACATGGCAATATATGCTATTGCGCGTTGGCGTGAACCGTTACGATGAACGTGAGTTAAAAATGCTCACGTTTGTGAAACCCGTCCCGTGAAACGTGGTAATCGCAAACTCTCTAGTATCCATCAACCATGTCAACCCGATCATCTCTTTCCTAAATAGTGTTACTGAATGCACACTTATTACGGTACCGTCCTCGCAACTCCGGGGGCACTCAAATTTGAAAATGGTATACGGTCCGGCACTTAGCGCCGGACGCACTGGGGGTCGACTGAACTAATTTTGAGCAAAACATGTGCTTTTGAAACTGGTTTTGAGGGTCTAATGAACTGAAATTTTTGCCAAAAAATAGCCATCTGATCTAAAAATCTTCTCAATTTCAATTTTTGATCAATTTCTGTAGTTGGAGCTAAAATGTTATATTTTTCTTCAAAATGGGGTTTAAAACACTGCATCATATTGAAAATGGGTGTCTGATGAGCAGCATTGAGGCCTGAAAAAGGGGTCTTGACCGCTGGACATACGTACCCGGCTCATATATGTGAGTGAGCCCTCCGGGGTTGCAACTTGGTATTGATGGACTCACCTGTTTCACAATTTGGGCCAGTAAATCCTCGCTGACATTCGCAAGTATATGAACCCCAGTAATCACATTCACAAAAACCGCCATTTTTGCAGGGGTTGGGATAACACGCATTTCCAAATCCAGGTGTTGTGCCTAGTAAGAAAAATAACATAATAGTTAACAGTAATAGATAACAGTAACGTAACGTAAAGTAACGTGATATATCCTAACATAAAAGACCATTACATATTGTAATGTAACGTGAAATGTAGGCCTAAGGACTATCTAAGTTGCCCACTCACTTGTTTCACAATGTTTGCCGGTGAATCCACGCGGACATCGACAAGTATATGAACTCCAATCCCAGAAATCACATTCACAAAAACCGCCATTTTTGCAGGGGTTGGGATGACACGCACTTCCGAATCCAGGTGTTGTACCTAAGAAAAATAACATAATAAACAGTAACGTTACGCAAAGTAACGTGATATAACTTAAGATAACATAACATAACATAATGCAACGTAAACTGTAATTGCATAATATATATTTTTTTTATTCATTGATTCTCTTCATATTCAAAACTAGTTATATCAAGGAAGCCACAATGAATAGAATAGATAGCTCCTGCGTGGAGTCCCTTAGGAATTAGGATCGTTGAGATGCACAAGAAGCAGTGGCGTAGCCGGACTTTTTGGTCGGGAGGGGGGGCAAAGACATTTCGACATTTCCCGATTTCCCCCGGCGTTTGCACATTTCTTCCCAATTTTTCCTGGCAACAAATCCATTTTCGTACACCCAAAATAAATAAATAAATAAATTCAACATGTTCAAGTTGATTTTAAAAACTGACAAGCAAAAAAAAAAAAAAAAAGAAAAAAGAAGGTTTTAAGCGTTTTCTGTACTTCTGTACTGTATCTTTTTCCCCATGAGTCCTGTCTAGCAGCTGCTCTCTTATTTTTTTTTTTGTCTTTCCCGATTTTTCCCGCTTGCTGTCCCGATTTCCCGATCGATTTTTTGTCAGGAAGGCCTACGCCACTGACAAGAAGGTGTCGGATGGTGTTCTTAATACACACCAAAGTTATTTCATTAAGTTACTCACTCGTTTCGCAGTCCCAGCCAGTGAAGCCTGGCGGACAGGTGCAGCTATATCCACCAGAATTGGATCCTTGCGATGCACAAGAACCTGTCTGAGGGTGTTACTAGTCTTAAATCAGGGCAGCAAATTGTGCGGGAGCGGGGAGCACCGCTCGCAGGAAGCAACAGAAGAAATTGAGGAAATTGTGCCTTCATGAGAAAAAATAAATACGAGCTGATCGAGGAAACTATGAGCTTCAAACACTTGCTCCTGAGGAAAAAATTATAATTTTATGCCATGGACTCTTATATATACACGGTGGTTCTTTCATTAGGCTACTCACTCGTTTCGCAGTCCCTGCCAGTGAAACCTGGCGGACAGGTGCAGCTATAACCACCAGGATATCCATAATCAGTAGGCCTACATGTGCCACCGTTTTGGCAGGGGCTATTTAGACATCCGCTGCTTCCATCACCTATGTCTGGTAATGTAGAAAAATATTTCAAGTGTATTTAGAACTTCAAAATTCATTTATTTTATATCGTTCGTATCTTATATAACTATATAACATTATGTCTTAGGAGGCTTGGAAAGAAAATGTAACTAATTGAACTTGTGAGTTTTTAATTATGCGCTAGTGTACTATGCAACTATGTTGTCCTTAAAATATTAGCGTATGCAACGCTTGCACAATTTACTTGTGCTTGTACTGTAGGAAATAAAAATGTACGTGCCTTTTATTTTCACCCAAAGAACTCCAACGGGACATTTATGACTTAAAAACAGATACATTACAAAAGTGTTCAACCAATAGTTCAACCACACTGTTATACTGTTGGGCAATTTTTTAGCGTTGGTTAAACTATGAACAACCCAATTGTTGGGTAAATAATATTAACCAACTGTTGATGAAATTTTACCCAATATTTGGGTAATTAGCTAAAACTTTTACCCAACAGTTAGGTAATTAGTCAACATTGTACGCAACGTTGGTAATTATTTACCCAGAAGTTGGGTTGTTCATAGTTGAACCAACGTTGGGTAAATTATTTGCCCAACGTTCTAACAGTGCATACACAAACAACTGCAAAACACATTATTTAATGGGGGACTCTAACACCAATTTTCTTTAGACTACATTAACTCCAATGAGTTTAACAAATGGTCAGCCTATCCATATGCACATAACTATATAATTATAAAAAAAAAACTTGCCTCACATGTGAGCAAAAAAAAAAATCCTTGTAACGGTGTGTTAAAATATCGCTATTTTTATACGTTTTCTCCCAAGATTATCAAAATTCCTTTTCCCAAATAAAATATTATTGAAAACTTTCTATTACACAATGAAAACTATACAAATATATATCAAATTACCGTATTCACAGTTAGGACCTCTAAATCCCGCAGGACATAAGCAAGTATAACCTCTTGAACCACCACTATATCCACCATGGTGTTCTCTACTATCGGTATCACTAGTACTATCGCCTCTCCTGTGATGATCATCTCTATCCCAATGGTCCACACTACCCGAATCTCCTCTATTAGAAGGTACGCATGTTGCACCGTTCAAACACATGCTGTTTTCGCAGGCGACGTCTCCATTGTTATCGCCATCACCTAAATCTGGAATTATCATGTACAAAATGTTGAAAAGAATGTGACGCAGAATTTATTATTCATTTAACAATTTCCATTTTTTTCTTTCTGCAGTTGATAGCTTCCCATTACTAGCTGATTTAGATTTATCTTTTCATTTTTACATTGATGTGTCCACTTTTCAGTATTATTATAGCAATCGATTTTGACTTGTTTTCTTCTGATAGTCAAATGGATTCAATGCCAAGAATGTCAAAAGGCACGGTATTCATGTTATTTGTTTCTCTACTAATTTTAAATATGCCGTTCTTCAAATTCAAGTTTGTTTGTAGCCAGAACATGAACATGATGAATGAGCAAAATAATACTTGACAGCATGGGCGTCATTTCATGGGGGGGACAGGGGACACGTCCCCCCCCCATGATTTTGTGTGTCCCCCACACAATATTAAGTGCCCCCCCCCCCACGGTTTTGAAAATTTGCCCTCTGGACCACCCCCCACACACTTCAAAATGAAATGACGCTCATGCTTGACAGTCGAAGTCATCACATTTGTTAGTTTATTCACACTGCAAAGAAAATTTCGAAATCATAAATATTAATATGAAATAAATGAACGTGAGATAAGATATAGAAATATGTGAAATATTACCTGTTTCACAGAATAAGCCTGTATATCCTCGCACACATGCACAAACAGGTCCGAAAACAGTATCATAACAGAAGCCGCCATTATGACATGTGTCAGGAGAACATTGTGTGTCATCCCCACCAGGGAAAAGGTCTGAAAGATGCAGAGAATGATTATAGTTTTCCATTGGTTTATATGTATATTTAATGGTAGGGCCAGGGGCATAGAAAATAATGTTTAAACTTTTTCCTTCGCAGTTTTCCTTCATGTGACCTTAACACTCGTGTTACAGGAGTTGCTTCATGGTGCCGGACAAGAGACATAGCTAAATTCCTTCCCAGCATTTCACGAGATCTATTCCTTACAAGCATTCACAAGCTGCATCCCTCACAAAATCTATTCACTTAATTCCATACTAGCATTTCACGAAATTTATTCTTGCAAGTATTTTACAGATGCTTTTCCGTACAAAGCATTTGATGAGCTCTATTCCACCCAAGCATTTCACGAGCTCTATTCCTCACAAGCTTTTCACGAGCTCTATTCCTCACAAGATTTTACACGAGCTCTATTCCTTACAAGCATTGACGAGCTCTATTTCTTACAAGCATTTCACGAGCTCTATTCCTCACAAGCTTTTCACGAGCTCTATTCCTTACAAGATTTTACACGAGCTCTATTCCTTACAAGCATTGACGAGCTCTATTCCTTACAAGCATTTCACGAGCTTTATTCCTCCAAAGCATTTGATGAGCTCTATTCCTTACAAGATTTTACACGAGTTCTATTCCTTACAAGCATTTCAAGAGCTCTATTCCTTACAAGCGTTTCCAAGTCACGAGCTCTATTCCTCACAAGGATTTCACGAGTTTTATTCCTCCCAAGCATTTCACGAGCTCTATTCCTTACAAGATTTTACACCAGCTAAAATTTTATGTCATAGAAATGTAATTAAATCACGAAGTAGATGATGTTTTACCTGTTTCACAGAATTGTCCTGTAAATCCTGGAGCGCATTGGCAAAAACCTCCATTAAGTGCATCGACAATGCAAGTACCTCCATTACGACATTCCGTAGTACATTGTGTGCCATCACCAGGAGCAGTGGCTGAAAGATTGAATGGTTGCGTTGCTCTTTTAGTATACTTTGCTTAATGGTAATGGAGGAAAGGCATTCTCCTTGTTTCAAATGATAATGAATTGTAGTTTTCAAATTAATATACGATTTCAAACAAATTTCTTTGCTACACTGAAAACCTAAACTGGTCAGTGTGACTAACTTTAAGCTAGTCCAGACGGTACACATCTAGACTAGCTTTAAGTTAGTCTGTATTGCTGGACTAACAAGGATGATTAACTTAGCCTAGTCCAGCATGCTGGACTAGTCTCATTTTACTTGCTTGACTAGTTTTAAGTTAGTCTGTTGACCAGCTTGACGTTAGTCCAGCAAGCTGGACTAGTTTAGGCTAGTCGCTTGACTAGTCGCTTGACTAGTTTTAAGTTAGTCCAGACGGTACACATCTTGACAAACTTCATGCATGTACGATAACAAGCTTTTAAGCTTAATCCACGATGTATATATAGCTAATTCGTCAATAATGTTGAGAGAGGTTTAAGAGTGACATATGACCAAAATAGCCCGTGAGCTGCATATAATCAAATGTTATGATTCACGATACATCAGTACATAATGGTGATATTTATGAGGTCAAACAACGACACGATGTTTTACATGTCTGTGCTGTCCACCATGTTGCCATCAATGACTCCACCTGACCGTGCTCAGCCTGACTAACTTAAGCTAGTCAAGCCAGCTTGACCAACTTGAAGTTGGTCAAGCTCTTTTGTACTGTCAAGCTAGTCAAGCTCTCAGTCTGGCAAACTCGTCAAGCAAGGTTTTGCACGTTAGTCAAGTGGGCTTGACTAGTTTACAAGCTAGTCAAGCAGGCTTGACTAGTTTAAAGCTAGTCAAGCCTGGCTTGACCAACGTCAAACTAATCAGGCAAGCTGGACTAACCTGCCTGACTAGTTTAAAGTTAGTCAAGCAGCTGCTTGACTAGTTAAAGTTTTCAGTGTATAAGGAACTATTAAGCAGTGTTTTAGTTTTCTTATCATGTACTTTCAAAATGCATGTTTATTCATGAATTCGCAAAAAAAATCGTTCTTTAGAGTGATTATGCTCTATTCAGTTCCTTGTTGTTGTCGTAATGTTGTTGTTGTTGTTGATGATGGTGACGATGATTTCATTTCATTTCATTTCATAAAAGGTTTATTAACAACTGTCATTGCAGCAAAAAGCAGCTGAATTACAACAATTTTACAATGTAAACATTAAAATATAAAC
>JXSR01S073305.1:55969-67048 GCA_000969725.1 Ophiothrix spiculata
AATATGGGAATCCCACCAAATACGTAACAGATACCCGCATGTATAGACTGCATAAGAGAAAATTTCAATATCGATCAAGAAGTGTAGATTGTGAAATAACCTGGATTTTCAGTGAAATTTCGGGAAAAACAAGCAAATTTTTTAGAATGGAAAAAAAAAAACTTTTTTGACGCCGCAGCTAAAAGGCATGCGTGAGAGGATGAGATTTTTTTACTTGGCCTTATGTAAAATTATCAGTTGTTTTATTGAACAGTTTTATTTGTTCTGTTCTTAAAAAAAAACATGTTTGCTTTCAACTATTGCCCCATAACCTCCTATGCTCCTTTGATATATTCAATGTTTTTTATTTCCAGAACCATCATGCGAAACAAACTCAAGGTGTTGTTTGCAGCATTGCTGGTGATTAGTGTCATAATTGGTCTTCATTATTATCACAAGGGTATGTAGAATTAGAGAAGCTTACCTTGATTTTGCTTCAAAGGAACTCTTCTTAAAAATACTCATATCACTTCATTTTAATGTATTGTATCTTTTGCTCCTTACATGTAGGAGTACAGTAAAGAAACCATCTGTTTGATTGGATGCCCTATCGGAAACCATACTAGTCCATCTAGATGGACCTCACAAACGACGGCGCGAGTTTTTTGGCTTGCGAGGTCCATCTAGATGGACTAAAACCATACCTGTACAAAGGAATACCCAACACAATTGTGATGCAATGAAAACAAAATATTGTGATTGTACACCATTTTGAGCAATGTAAAGGAATTCTAGGGGCTTGAAGCATTTTCGTTAATATTTTAGGCATCAAAATCATCATTTCAATCTATTTTCTTTAGGCATCAAAATCATCATTTCAATATATTGTCTATTGTTTCTACCGTATCATAAATTGAAAGCCAATTTTGATACTCAGTGTGACACTTGCAGAACAGGGGATTGATTTTGATATTGTATATTACAGGTTTTAAGACTTGTCAAGGTCTTTCATTTTGGGGCATGTTGGTGCTTACCCAACCAGAATACCCAGTTACCCCCGGGGGGGGGTACTTAGTACAAAAGTGATTACGGGGATGTGCCGCAAACTTGGGTAGCAAAATCAGGCTGTCTGGTATTCCAATGGGTCCTTTTTCTTTGCAAAATGTGGTATTTTGATGGGTCTTTTTTCCAAAATTTTCTAAAATTTGCGCCAAAATGGCACAAATTTTGGAAATTTCAAACAAAAATCAATTTGCACCAAATTAGAGTAAATTTTCGGAGAAAATTTCGATTTTTGCATAACTTTAGACTCAAAATTTGGGGGATTTGGTATATGGGTGGGTCCCTTTTTCTTGAAAATTGGTATATGCATGGGTGGTACTTCAAATTTCCCAGCGGCACACCCCTACCAAAACCAAACTTGAGTACCCCCCCCGGGCAGTTACCCCTCCCCAGAATGGGGCCCATATCCAGGATTTTTTCGTGGGGATGCTGGAATTTTCAAAAAGTGAACTTTTTGGAGGAAAAATGTTTGTTTGGTGGACCCTAAACTAATTAAGTGGTTTTGAAAAAGTGACAAGCAAAAAAAAATGTTTCCAGTAGTTTTACAAGTGTTTTGTGTTGGTATTTTATTTAAAAAAACGACCTTTATGTATCTGAAATGTGAATGAATTTTGATGGACCTTTTTTTGTATATACATTGTCAAATAAGGGGGGATGCAACACCCCAGCGCACCCCCCCCCCCCCTTTGGATATGGGCTTTCAATAATATAATATATCTGATAGTTTTTCACATTTTCATCATTTTCCCACAGAAAAGGCTCAACTAAACGAAGAACATGCAATCCGGCAGCGTCGTTTCAGCTTCATCACCCGTGACCCCAACCATCTCGTTACATATAGCTACCAAACATCCATCAATCAATCCATGAGTATCCAAGCGAGGAAAGTGGATCTTGCAAATGGTCTGACACTGACCATGAGGCAGTTAGATCGCCAGATGGTGATTGTGCTGGGGTTTGGAACTCGGAGTATGTACAAAGGTCTTGGGTGCGTTGCCTCGATTCAGTCACATATGCCTTTCAAAAAAATTATTGTATATGATCTTGGCATACACCCAAAGATGGTTAAAAAGGTAAGTACATAAAAAGTATAGATATGTCAGTTTAAAGGTACTGGCCTAGATTCACTAATTTTTACAGTACTTCCCTCGCTTTGCACTAATGAGCCCAGGACTGTCATGGGTTCGGTCTTGGCGCTGTATGTGCATTTGGGTTTCAGTCCATACTCACTTCTGCAGGGTTTTTCTCCGGGTACTCGGTCTTCCTCCTGTACTTAAAGCAATACTATAAGATTTTGATCAAATAAAGTTTATAGTAAAAACAGCATAAAATGGAGGAATATGACTATCTAAAAACGTTTTAAAGTGTATTTTGTGAAAAAAATTGTTTTACCACCAAAAATGGATAAAAAGCACATGAATACTTTCCTATACTAATACATGTGGAATTAAATTCGGGATCCCGATTTAATTCAACCAATGGCCAGAACAGAAAAAGTAAGCATCTTTGAGCCGAATCGTTCAGAGGGTATTCATATCTACCCAAAACAAACCCAATAAGCCCAAAAAATGAAAAGTCTTGGGTGACAGTGGGTGCTTCATTTTTAACACTTTGTAGTATTGCTATAAAGCTGTCACCAGATTTGCCCATCATAGTCTGCCCCCACCCAAGATATGGGAAGCTGCATAAAGGGTGCATATTACAATCACTACACGCCGAAATGAAGTGAAATGATTGTGACGATCTACCTGCAGCGAAACATGAGCGGTTTGATCTAAATGGAAAATCGCTATACAAAAACCAGTTATTAATAATTAATTATTATTTTTATTATTACATGAATCGGTACTGAACATGCATGTTTATAGTAATATAACCTACAAGTAGTTTTCCATGATTTTGAGGAATATTGAAGAAAATTGCAATTCTTTACCTACTTTAATTTAAAGCGCCGGCGCAAAAAAAGATGTGAAAACAGTGTTTCAATTTTCAAAACGTAAAAAGGATCTTGTTTCTACAACCGTGATGGGTGAAAAAATTGTTTAACTATTTAAATGAAATTGTTTCTCTTTTATGTAGAAAATTATCTCTAAGAGCTTTGTTTGATCTTTTATCTGGTAAATCCGTCTGAGGTACAAATTTAGGATTTAGAAAACACAGGATAGCCACACCATCAAAGTATGATATTGCAAATTAATTATCCCTCAATTTGAGCCATTTCTGTGTAAATTTTTTGTACTTTTTTGGATTGGATATTACTACACTTTTAAGCTTTATTTAGAGCATATTACTACACTTTTAATAGTGGTGGGTTATAAAATGGTGATGTTTCTAAAAAAATTAGACAGTGCGGGCCGAAAAACCAATTTTGAGTAGGGGGGTCTGAAAATGAGAAATGTGTACATTATCAGAATTCTATACCAAATTTTAGCAATAAAAAAGGTGTCAAAATGCTGAGGAGATCATGCTGCATCAAATGAGCTTTTACCCTAAGTGATTTGAAACATCACCCTTTTTTGACCCCTGTTTAAACCACCACTACTTTTAAGCTTTTTTTAGAGCATTTCCATAATTTTTTAATTCTAAGTGGAATCTAGGCTAGTTCCTTTCAATTGCATACTCAAAGCACTTACTAAGGCCAAAAAAAAAATATTGTTTGTTTGCCCTCCAGTGGAAAAATGAAAATTTTGGGTCGGTCGGTCGGTTTATCTTTTTTTTTTTTATTTTTTTTTTTTTACTCTACACATATACACATATGATGTCATTCCATGGATTTTATCATGAATACCAAGCAATGCAGGGCTTAATCAAAAATTGTGGGTCATTATTTAGAGGAAATATGCATTTTATACTACTAAATGTGACTTCACACTGCTAAATATTACGTTTTACACCAACAATATTGAGTTTTCATATTTTACATGTTTGAAGAAAAAAAAAAAAAAAACTAAAATCGCGACCCTAATTTTTGGCATTTTTAGGGTCGGTCGCGGAGGGCAAACAAACATAATTTTTTTTTTGGCCTAATGGGTTGTGTAGGTTTTTGATGGACATGTTCAGCACCATCCCCAAACTTTTATGAAGACATCTCAGGATTTTTACATCATTGAAGTGTCAACAGTGATAATCGAAGCATGCAAAGTTTCATTGCCAAATTCAACTCCTATACTGTAAACAGGGTTATTTTTTGCGAGGGTTTAATTTTCGCAAATTTCGCATATCAGCATCTAACCGCGAATATAACACCCCGCGAATACATTTATTTTATGTGCAAGTCTATGTAATGAAGCATTAAAATGCTAATTTAACATGCTCGAAAAGGCCGTGATTGTCTGGTTTTGCAAAAAAGTCTGCTCGCAAAAATATTGCCGGTTACAGTAAAATGTCAAAATATTTAGATTTCAATTCATTATTAATCATCATTGTCAACAACGATAAATACTGCCTCCTTGAGTTGAAATCTTAAATTTGGCTTAATTACATTAGCAGATTAATTTTGGAAAACTGAATTTCTTTTGATTTATCAGCAATCTCAGAAACAAAAGAAATTTTATACCAATGAAACTTAACCTCTTTCCTGAATTACATCAATACACACTTTTTAATAGAGAATAGCCTCATCCCCAAGATTAACAATTATAAACAAAATTATACTTTTTGACATTTCTGAATGTTTTGATCAAAATATCTCGGATATATGGTGCTTGACAGTCATTAAGGAACATAAGAGTGTAAATCATCTGCAGGTATAGTTCGATGTTCGATATTTTGTCCAATGCACCTTTAAAGGTTTATAATATGTACCGATCACATTCTCACCCCCCAGGGCTCAACCTGAAGTAGCATATTTCTTTTGATGTTAAATGGAAGCTCATGTATTTTTCTGATTATACAATATAAATCCAAAATTTCACCTTCAAATTCAAATTCAAGTTTTTTATAATGATTTATTATCAAATTCTCGAAATTGTTACATATTTTTACACGGTGTTAAGTTGTACAGTTTTAAACTTATAATGATTTCTACCAACACATTCAATTATCACCTACTTTATTTTGATTATTTATGTTTATAGCTACGACAGATGTGCAATGTTGAAATCCGTAAAGTAGATTTTTCCAAGTATCCAAGACATGTGAGGAAAACAGAAAACCATGCATGGCAGGTTCTTGAATTAACTGTAAGTATTAACCCTAACTGATCATTTAACTTTCTCGTTTCTAGCCTCGAAAAGGGGAGGCTGGCAGGATTCGAACCAGGGACCTCCCGTTTCCCAAGCATGTGATACCTGTAGCAAGCCACCGCCCGGGCAGCGATTTGGTCCCTGCACATAACCCCCATCTGTGACGTATCTGGACTTAATAGCGCATTTTCGTGATTTTCATGCTTTCTCTCCCCCACCAGCTTCAAGTATAGGTGGATAAAAAAGGGGTTAGTATCCTCACTTGATAAAGCATGAAATTTCATCAGTAATAAAACTGCATGCGCACTGTCATCTGGCAGAAAGATGCCAATTACGGAAATTACTTAACTGTTGTTCAAGATATGTGTACTGGTGGAACCTTGTTAACACAAAATCACTTGGGCCAAAGATTTTAGTTTGTGTTATTAGGATTTTGTGTTATCCAACTGAATTCACACAGAAAGTCAATACTTCGGACATAACACCTATTTTGTGTTATCAGGGGTTTTGTGCTAACATATTTTGTGTTAACGAGGTTCTACTGTACAATGTTTCATATTAGGCTTATTTTAAATATATTTTGTTTTTATATCTGTCCATACAGTCAATCCTTAAAGAATATGGTGCTTTCTTCTACATCGAGCCCGACATGCGTCTCAGAGCCCCTATCAGCATGCTGCTTCCTTACATCATCAAGCAAAATGGAGTCCTCATGGATATCGGTCACAACACCGCCCTCTCTGTCACGCATCCAGACACTTTCCCTGCAGTAGGCCTGCCATTAGCAGATTTCAAGGAAAAATTTCCTGATGGACCGATTGGGTCTAAATTTATAACAGCGGTTAATACGACAAAACTTTGGGCTGATGTATGGGGTCCTATGGTGAAATGTGCTTCAGACTGGAAGTGCATTGCACCTTATGGTTCAGACCATAAAACCGTGGAACCCAGTGGAGCAACTCACACACATAGATATGAATTTTCAGTACTAACGTTATTGTTATATAAAAAGTTTGGAAACGATTGGATTCCTCGAAACGAAACATCACATATGATACAGAAACTCTATCATCTTGTTGATCCCGATTTCAGTCATGATTATATGTGGGCGCATTATTGTAATCCACCGCAGAATGAGATTGATTGTATAGCAAATGAAAAGAAATGCAACTGAGGACAGTTTTGGGCATGTTGCTATGTAAAATTACCGTAGTTATTTTCCTCATTTAAATGCCCAGCTTCAAGGATGTAGTACGGTGACACAGCATGAAACAATCACCATAGTAGTCTGAAAAAAACCTTTTCATTTCTGGGCAGGACCAAATCGCACCGTGCGTGAACATCTAACCAATCAAATCGATCATCAAGTTACACCAACAGAACTGTCATATCATGCAAGCTCACGAGTATCGTGTGATTTGCTTATTAACTTTAACCTCAGTGGTGCACAAGACGTATAAAAGTAAGCAGATTTTCTTCAGGCGAATATAGAAGACATGTTTTTGAGAGGATCTGTGCATTAAACTCCAAAGGCCATTGACCAGAAGACCTTATAAACAGAGTAGTTAACTTGGAATGAAGGAGCTTGACCCATATTCATGAAATGTTGCTACAAGGTACTGTTCTAAATAATTGACAACTAGAAGTTCATAAGTTAATTTGGCAGAAAATCATGTGGTAAGGTGTCAACTAGAGCAGTGTTTCATAAAAATGGGTCATGGAGTTTGGTTTTAATAGCTTCATCTGCTGCTTAGAATTTCACATTATGAATGAACAATTTTCTTGTTAATCAGTCCTTGCTGCAACTCAAAAATGCAGTGAATTTTTCTGAATAGCAAATAGAAAAATTGGAAGAATTTATAAGGTCCATTTATAGTACCTTGCATCTTCAGTGCAGATAAGTAAATTAATTTACTGATATTGATTATTTTGCCGCACATTTACACAATGTAACTTTCTTGTGGCACCACAATGCAATTTGTTTGCAGCAAGATGTACAGCGTGGTTGACAAGTGAGTGCAGTATGTGCGCTTTCCAAATACTTTGAACAGACCCTTAAAAGGCCCAATCATAGGTTAAAAAAAGGAACAGATATGTAACAGGATTATTTCGTCATATGAGTGCAAGAAAGTCGTATCTGCAATAGCTGCCATTTGTCGTAAATTGGAATTGCACACTGTATGATGTCCAGTCTTGGTTCAGTGCCTCTTGAAATAGTTCTTCTTCAGGTGACGGTTCTTCAAGGGCCTCTGACATATGGGAGAGAGATTTTGAACATTCTAGTGATATGGTGTTTAATGGATATAACATAAGGCAGCCATTGCAGATACAACTTTCTTGCACTCAAATGACAAAATTTATGCTCAAACAATTTGTAGTGACCCAACACTGTGTTCAGGTGGCACATTAAAGTTAATTGACTACAATGCAATGCACATATTGCATTTTCTGCCAAATTGTACGTATGCAAAGGATACCGCTTGACTAGCTCAATAGCTACAAATCTCAGTTAAAGTGCCCTTCCATTGCCGGAGTCCAATAATAAAGCCCAAGTGGACACAATTTTGCCTACCGGGAATAGTAAAATATTCTTCCTTAGCAAAAGGATGCAGTTGAAGGCTCATACTTGTTGCTCATTGTAACATATCTATAAGTACACAATTAGATATGCTACAATGAGCAACATGTAGGAGCCGACAACTGTATCCTTTTGCCGCGGCAAGACACAATAGTAATTGAATGAATATAATCAAATTTTGCCTTGTACAATTATTGATGTTATCGTAAGTGAATTGCATCCAAAGAAAAAGATCATATGTGACCTGCTTTCACAAAATGTAAAAGTCATTGAACAACTTAGCAGCCCATTGCACTTGCCCTAACACTTAAATGCATTAGGTGTTTTAGAATCCCGTAAGTGCACAAGGAGGGGGTCCAAATGGACCCCCCCTTAAAAACCATGTTCCCAATCAAATTTTCCTCTGAAATTTTGGCCAGGGGTAGACTGTGTCAGCACAACTGGGAAAACACAACAAAATTGAAAATCGGTTGTTCAGTTTCAAAATGGCGGCCAAAAAACGGATTTCAATTTTCGAAAATAAAAATTCCTGCAAACATTTTGAAAACGGCTTTCCTGATTGAATTTTTGATAAAATTTGGCCCATCGGAAGCACAAGATAAGTAGAACTACATTGCTGAAAAGAAATTGGAAAAATGTTATTCGGTTTTGATTTTATGGACAAAACAAATATTGAACAGCGCCATCATTTTACCAGTTTATGCTAATTATCTCAAAAACGACGCGAGCAAGTTGAATTTTGTTTGCACTAAAATGTGCGCAACCCCTACCCTGACAATTACATAAAACAGCGTTATTGTGTTTTGT
Organism: Ophiothrix spiculata; assembly: GCA_000969725.1. Classification (NCBI taxonomy): domain Eukaryota; kingdom Metazoa; phylum Echinodermata; class Ophiuroidea; order Amphilepidida; family Ophiotrichidae; genus Ophiothrix; species Ophiothrix spiculata. The sequence continues at coordinate 64,580 of JXSR01S073305.1, forward strand.
TGCGTTTTCGCGCTTTGCGGGAAAAACAAAATCCAGGGTCCATATGGACCCCCCTTATACACTTAAGTGCTAAATCATAGAAAGGAATTTTCAAAGGAAATATTGATTTTTCATGACCAAAAGATTGAGCAGTGTTGACAAGTGATACATCATTTTAAAGTTTTGAAATTTCAGGTTTTTTAATATGGAGAAAATAGAAAATGATTTTTCTTGACTTTATCCGGGTTTCGTCGGAGCAGGTCACATATACTTTGATCATCACTAAAAATGGCAAGAATTGTGAGGCACTTCTGAATCTGCGAACTGAGGTAATCCCACTCACACGTGTGCCATACATGCCTATGCGCAAGTCACATGTACAACACGCACTTCCGGGGGGAGGCCTGAACTATAAAAGTGATAATGGGTATGTGCTGCCCTCAAGACTGCCCTTTTCACGCCTTGTCTGCCGCTCTCTAGACCCCCATTTCAAGCACAACCTTTAGTTCGCAAGCCTTATTTTCAAAAATGTTCAGTTCCCTAGCCTCATTTTTTTGAAATTTAGTTCCCAAAATTTCCCATTTCAACTTGAGCAAAATTTTGAAATATTTTGCTTCCAGAGCCCAAATTTTGCCCAAAAACTAGTTCTGAAGGGTCATTTTTTGGTCCCTTCAGTTCTCTAGACCCCCTTTTCAGAGTCAATCTTCCGTTCCCTAGACCAGGGTTTCAGATATTGGGGCTGCACACCCCTACCAAAACCAAAGTTGCGTGCCCCCACCCGCCGGGCACGTACTGTGTTGTGTTCAGTTACCCATGTTTGTTTATATTAATGCATGATGTGAAAAGGTCCACCTATTTGATGTGATCAAAGTATAGCTTGGGATGCAATTTGTTCAGAATCAATTTTGAATTATTCTATTTGACTGCATAAAATTTCACCACCATGTATCTTTGAAAAAGTTTTAACATTAAATCTTCATGTGTAGTTGTGTTTTAGTTACAAATGTCTCTTATGGCATTAATATTTGGCAAGATGAAAATATGTATCCTTTTGGAGTAGGAAACATATTTTGGGTGTGTGGATGAATTGCATGGCATGCAACTGCTCTTGTGCATTATGTGCTTACATGTAACATAAGTTATGCTTTGTAACTCAACAACCTATAAGTAAATCCATATAAAAGTATAGTACATTTCTAGATGTGGATTTTCATGTAGAAGATTATGGTTAGGTCAGTTTTGGACCATGGACCATGGAGTTTTGGACTGATGCTGAGTTACAAAGCATAAAATATTTCAGAAAATGAGAGGTTAACTCAAAGTTCAAAGTTCAAAGTTAGTTTATTCAGCAATCAATACAGTGAGAGAAAATAATATGTATGTATCTATAATGAATATCATGCTAGGACCCTACAAAAGAGCAGAGCTCTTGAAAAGTAGTGACCCTTTAAATAGACTTAAGTTACTTACGAAACGCGGACCAACATAAAATGACAAAAGACATGGTGAAGACGAAGACTGACAAGGACAGGTGCAGACAGACAAAAGACATGCATGTTGGCAATGGAATCTGCAGGAATATATGATCAATATAATAAAATAGCAAATATATACATATAATTTGTAATATAAATTAAAATCAATGGTACAATGAAATCGAATACCTTTTATAAGTTTTTTTAAAAGCATTACAGCTCAGAATAGATTTGATATGATCAGGAATTGAATTCCAGAGCAAAGGTCCTTGACTAAGAATAGTGTTCTAAGCCAAGTCGGATCTGAAAAATGCAGGTCTAAATAAATTGGAAGAACGTGTGGGATACGCATGAAAAGATGCGTTTGTGACAAAATAATGATTAAAATTTTGGGGAAGAGATTTTGCAATGAACTAACTGTGCCCTTAAGAAATCACACAAAGTCTAGATATTGACATTTTTAATTGTGTTAACACTATAAAACCTTACTGAATTTCATGAAGTATGTTTAGTAAAAGTAAAATGATGTATTTTTTGATATATGACAAAGAAATGTATCTTTTACATATCTAGTTAACAATGTATTTTTGATACAACCATAGATCACAAATTTTGGGTTCTCAATTGGACATAATTATTTTGGTGCTGTTTTAAGTGAGATTTGTGTGTGTTTGTCTCTGGCCACATTTTCATTTGAAGGGTACTAAATGACAAAAAACACCAGGAACATTTTGAACTCTCCGTTGAACCCACCGACTTATCTAGCAACTAGTCCACCATTTTTTTTAACTGGCAAACAATAGCAATTTAGGACCATTTTACAATTTTAAGGTGATTTTGACCATACTTTACTGGCACTACAGGGTGTCCCAATAAACATTGTGCATGGAAACGGTGCTGATTTTCTCAGAAGTTAGGCACTCCAGCGAACTCAAAATTATACATTCTAAAGCCCGTAGTTATGTTCACCATCGGTGAAAATATCAAGAAAATCCATCAAGGCAAACCAGAGATA
>JXSR01S073307.1:16675-31158 GCA_000969725.1 Ophiothrix spiculata
GGGGGGATCCGGAGCAAAGACATTTCTTCCCGAATTTTCCCCGGCGTTTGCACACTTCCCAATTTTTCCCTACAAAAAAATCCATTTTCGTACACCCAAAATTAATTCAAGTCAATTTTAAAAACTGACAAGCAAAAAAAATAAAAAAAGAAGCTTTTATTAAGCAACATTTGCACATCTTGTGACACAATTTTCTGCTTTTCCCCATGTTTCCTGTCAAGCGGTCTTGCAGCTGCTCTCTCATTTTCCTTGTTCTCCCCGATTTTCCCGCTTGCTGTCCTGATTTCCTGATCTTTTGTCAGGGGTGGAGGGCAGTCTGTTTTTCAATTTGAAAGAAATTCAACTTTCAGAGCGACTGAAGCGGCAAAGCTGCGAAGTGACAAAACTGCTAGATTTACAAAAGTGTGAAAGAAAGTGACGAGAGCTGCAAAGCTAATAGTAGAATAGTATGAAAGCAGTGCATTAGTTTTGACATGATTCTTGTAAATCAAATCTGCAGGGTGCGTACATGTGTGACCAGTAGCGTGCGCATATGTATTGTTAACAAAAATGCACTGCCATGATTGCGCGTCTTGATTGGTTGTTTGAAACAGTCAGTGATTGCACGATAAGAAAGTCGTTCATACTAGTACTACGCGAGGTTGTACATGTAGGCTCGTTTACTCCGCGCATTTGTTGCGTTCAAAATTTTATGATTTGTTGGAAATTTAATGGTTTCAATACATAGTCTAGTAAACTAGTGCATTTTTGTTATCGCACATCATCATGCACCCTGCTTCAGGGTGCAGATCTAGACTACATGTTCGTAGGCCTATACAAATATATCAATTGTCATGATTAAAGGGTTCAATTGTATTTTCCGTGTGTAACCGCTTGATTTTGCCCAAGGGCAGGATGGCGCTCAGGATGGCGAGCATCGATTCGCAATACTGAGCGCCATCCTGCCCTCGAGCAAAATCAACTGTTACACGTGTACAGAAAATATTAATGAACCCTGTTTACACATACCCTTTTCATGTATAAAATGTCAAAATCCGGGCAAAAATTGACCATAAAACAGTCTTTTCCATCGGGGTTGTCAAATTATTTAGTAGCGCCCAGAGTTTGTTTACCTGTCTAAAAGTTATCAAATGCGCGCTCTACATTCCACGTTCAGAGCTGATGCGCCGTTGTGCACACGGTGACGCGCGCAATAGAACATTTGCAATGAATGATCACTGTTCATACATGGCCACGTGACGGCTTTCGACTAATCAAAACCTCGGTAATTACGCAAGTATGTGTGAATGCTGCTTCAGCCTGCTAGCGTAATCCCTGTAGAATAAGTATTTTAAATATATTGGTGGACAAAGAACACATGTACAAATAAGGGGGCCCTGCACCCTGGATTTTTTTGTTTCCACTGTCCAATAAATTTTTGTGTTGCCTATATAAGGCTAAATTAAAATAATAGTTTGTCTCAAAGCTCTCCTACATGTACTCTTGAAAAACTAATGTGAAATGCGATTTTTTTTTGTAAGTTTTTTTTCTAAAGATTTTTTTTCATGTGTGACAGAAGTCCTGAGTGCTATTCTACAAGAGTTCCATATGTCCCCCCCCCTCATAAATTTACATGAAGGCCTTTATAGAACTCAAAAACAGAATAAAGACCAAATAAATTAAATTAACCATTGTTGTTATTTGTTTTTTCATAGTTTTGTTTAAAAAAATTAAAAAGGTAAAAAAAAATTCTTTTTTCTGATTTTGAGGGAAACTAATTAAATAACGTGCATAATAAAACTATACGTTCGGGAGCTTTGAGACAAACTATTAATTTTATTTGGCCTAATAAATATTATTATTTATTGGATTTTATTAGTGAACAAGTGTCAATACGTACAGTGGTCTCTGATGCGAGCGTACATTTTTTTGTTTAGTGCGCGTTTACGCACAAGATATGCATTCACAAATTAAATCAAGCAACTAATTAGCCTACTGCACGGTTTCACCATTTTTGGGAGAGCCTCGACCTGGCTTGCGAGATCAATGGGAACTTTCATAATATTATGATTTAAAACAGTTTGATTCCCTCTTTCAAATGCCACTGACCTTGCATGAAGTGAATACATCGTTGTATAACATACAAGTTTAAATTGACTGTCAAATCAAGGCTCTCTCCGCAAATGGCGAACCGTTTCCAAGTTTGCAAAAAAAGGTCAAATTTCCCGGGAATATGAAGCCAATTTCAAATTTTCCCTTCATATTTCTTATGTATTTCTTCATTTTTTATCCAAAATTTCCCTTCAAACACCAACATTTCCTGGGAATGAGATTACCAGATTATCATTCCCCATTTTTTCCAAGCATGGCAATAGGCTAATAGTACATTTCATGATTTAATTGCAGTTCACAACACTTAAGTTACAGATGTACATGCAAACTATGCATTTATGTAAATTATAATATCAGCGTTTACTTGGATCCATGTTTTATTGTTAAAATTATTTTAAGATAAATGGATTATTAATTGTCCCCTGAAGTGGGAAGGTTTCAGATTGTAAGCGCATCACCGCTTCAAACCAACTGTTCACACTACCGATTTGCTTTGTTGAATTTTAAGCAATCTCTTCAAAAGAACTATGTATACATACGAAGGTTCATGTACATGTAGCTATAGGCTACAACTGTGGAATAAACATTAAACAAATACATGATATTTAAGTTAAAAACTGTGACTTATTTATTGCACAGCAACAAGACTCCCAAGTAAGGTGCAATCACAACATACAATGCATTTTTAGAGCAAAAAGCCGAGAGAGAATTAGGAACATGCAAAGCAAATTGTGATCACACCATATATGCTATGACGATTATAATTAATTCCTGTGCATAATAAAAAGATACTCAAAATTCAATGTTCATTATGATCATGTACAGTTGAACAAAATTTTCTAAGTCCATAGGCTTTCTTTAAAAAAAAGATAAGTTTTGAGGGCACTCTTGAACTGGTTAATTATTTCTAGAAACAGACCTGAAATTGAACTTTTGTCATTTAATCTTTCAGATACATCGTTCACTTACATGGAATAAAATGGCAGAGACAATTGAACTTTCAGAAGCTATCCGCAGTATACTGGGTGAGGAGAACAAAGAGAAACAAAAGGATAATGTAAGTACTGGAAAATTGAGTGAAAAGGATGTCCTGTATGCACAAGTCTCCCTCGTTTATTCATATTTACTGAACAATGGGCAAAACTAGTAGTAAATATTACCATGGGGGAATCACCATTCACTAGCAAGCCTTTTATAAGCTCATGAATTGTGACACTAGATAAAAATAATAATAATAATAATACCGGCGCTTATAGTGCGCAATTCCAACAGAGATGATCTAAAAAAACATCTAGCTTTTAACACCTCAAGTAATAACCAGTGCTAGATTTTTTTCTCACCAGTACAAGTTGGGAAAGTGAGATGGGAAAACAGGGCATTTTATTATACCCAAATCAAATCTCATTTTACCGGAATACTCTTTATGTGACTGGTTTTAATTGCAGAGATCACTTTTCAGGAGCTTATTTTGATGTCGTGATTTCAAGTCTTCTTTTAAATAAAGCAACTTGTACTTGAAAAAAATGGAATTTTAACAGTGTAATATTGTGCATTCACACTCTGCTATTTCATCACTGCAACATTTACCAATATGCAGTCTGAAGAATTTAGCAAAGGCATGCATATATTGATCATGTAGATTTACAGTTGCGATACCAGACTCGCCGCCATTTTTATTACGGAATGGAGACAAAATTGGGTGTAATCATGTTTTTGCTGATGATGCATCAATTGCATCTATTCATTATGCGCAAATATGAAAAATACACACTCACGCTTTGCATGTAGCTTGGTGTATAATTTATGTTTTATTTGCCCAGTTTGTCTACGTGCAACCTAATCTAAACACTCTTGAGTTGAATTTGGCAGGAACCCAGTGGATAAAAACAACCACAATTTGAGCTCCATGGCTGACAACAAAGTCTGGCATTTCCCCTGTAAATCTATGCTATCGATAGTACGGTAATAGCAATGTTACAGCAGTCAATGAAATGGCTGGAGTCTAAATGCACCATCAAGTCTAAAAAGATGTTTTATTCATTTAGAAGTGAGATCCCATGATTGGATACTTACATTTAAAAACATTGTTATAAGTGTAAGTTGTGAGAGTTAATGTCTTGCTTTTATTTAAACATGTACATTCTCCACTCAGCAGTACTGTACCTAAAGATTGAAGATTCATGATATTCCAAGCCAATACTCGACAATGTGGTTCAGATAGACCCTAGTTGGTACAACCTCACAAATCTTTTCAAAAAGTCCCCTCACGCATGTTTTTGGTTGTGTGTTTGCACTATTTCTATGATTTCAAGGCATCAAATTGATTATGATGCAGGTATAACTGATTTGATTTGCAGACAGTGCAGATAACAGAAAGCTATTGCTGATTATTTTATGTGTTTCCCTTACATGTAGAAGCAAAATCTGATTTACATGCAACCCCTTTTTTCAGATTGTAGGCCTACACCACAGGCCTGATACACAAAGACATTTAAAATCATGCACAAGATTACACTAACAAAAACCAGCTGTTATCAATTGAAGTACTTTTTTTTTCAGGCTGCATCAATGACTCGAGATCAGCACAAAACATCTATTTCTAATCAAACATTAGCCACCAACTCCAGCAATGGAAGTGCAACATCATTGGATCCACATGACGTCCTGGAGAGAGATGCCAATGATAAATTGAAAAGATCAAACTCCTCAAGGCATGGCTTTAGGTCACCACCAAGGAAACGAAGACACATCAATGATGTTATCATCCTCAGGAATCCTCGTCGCAAAAGCAAGACTTCTCCAAAAACAGCAAAGAAGATAGGTGAATTGTTGTCGAAGCACAAGACAGAGGCAACAAAATGTAATGAGGTATCAAACAATAAACATTCAGTAGAACAGTGCTCTCAGGGAAGCTTGCAGAATGTACAATTTAGTCCCATAAAAAGCTCACAGCTTCTAAGGTGGAACCAAGAACAAGTTCGGCATGATGAGGCAGTGAGCTTAAAACCTTCCAGTGAAATTGCTACCAGGATCAACATCAACCAGGAAAGCGGAACTCTCAGTCAGCAGATGCTATTTAACACTGGAAAAAGTAAGTTCATTTCTGAAGCATTATTGGTACATTTTTTTGTACCAATTATGGGTGTTTCCTTCTTGTAAGATATTCATGAGCTAGACTGCTTCAAAAGACTTATCACTAAATAATCGATATGTATGTGTTAACAACAGATTTCATGCTAGACTAAGTTCATGATGTCTTACATGAAGGATAAACCCAATTATGACCGGACCATGTAATATATGGCGTCATCAACCATGCAGCTCAAATTGGGTTATTCAGGTCCACTCGAGACAAGCTGAATCTCAACCGACCACAAGCAGGCGCTATATTTGACAAATAACACATCTTTGATGAGGTCTAAGACAACATACAAAAACAAATATTATTTGTTATTGTGCATTGCCTTATTAGACCTCATTGAAGATGTGTCATTTAGGTGCACCTTGATTTAACCAGCACGAGCAAAAAGTGCAAAAAAAAAAGACGCAAAAGGTTTGGTAGCGCTATGTCCGGACAAACCCAAATACCCAATGACATACGAAAGGTATTATGACTTTGAGAACTGATCAAGACCAAAGATCAATGCATAATGACACCAGGAATTTAGACATCACTGATCAGTCTTTTACAGAAAGTTTTTGACTCTTATCATGGACATGATGCAAAATTGTACATCATTTTTGACCATGTTACTTACTAGAGTGCGGCATGGCTGGGGAATCCCGTGACTTCAGCCAACTCTGCCCAGTGTCATCTTTTCGAAGCCAAATGCAAAAATGTGATTTATTATATTGTAAATTGTAAATTTTATTTGAATGTGTTACTTTTCAAAATAATTTTAAACGTTTCACTTGATATTAGAATGAAAACTTTGGTGTTGCAATGACTAGAAAGCTGAAAAAACCCATTTTTGATAGCAATCTGCACCTACTCTTTCTTGGGAATATGGAACATTTTTTCTAAATTCCATTGTAGAATATTACTGTAAATAGGATTTCATCTTTTATCAAGTTAAAGTTGGTTTGTTTCATTCAATAAACCCTAACCAAGTTTTTGTTTAAATTACAGGGAAACGAGCAGATGACAGCCTCACCAATATCACCTGGCTTCGCAGGATGTCTGCTCCAGAATTAGATCCTCAAACATTACATGTGCCAAAGGTAATTTGATAGGCGTACAGTTTAACACTACATGTATAATACCAAGATTTTAAACTTTAGGGCGACCTACTTTCCCCCTCATTAAGCAGATTTATTGTACATGTACCTTCAGATTCATTCTGATACAAGTCTGATGGCTACTGTTAGCAGATAGCATAACTTTCCATTGACACTTGTGTGCATTTTATTTTGTGTGCATTTCCAACAGTGTCTATTGCGACCTGCGCTGAGGTTGCCTGCGATTCTAGTCGCTTCAGGTTTGAGCCCTTAAAAAAGTTACTGCCTTATCCGTTTTCAGAAAAAATTAGTTACCGTACTCTGAGTTTTGCACATTTTTGTTGCTCCGTATTTTCAAGTTTTATTGCCAAAATTTGTGTGCCTTTGCATCATGATTTTATAAGTTTCAGGTACAAAGCACATGCACTGGTTTGTTTTAAATAGTAGAAACACAAGTGCTAAAAACAGGAGGTAAAAAGAGAAGTAAAATGAGTATCAGTTCCAAATAAGTGTAACTTTATTACTTGAATTTAGTGGAATGTATATGTACTCTATGATAATTTCCTGCTCTCTTTCACACTGCTCTAGATTTCCGACCCAAGACATGAGAGGCCACCATATTCGTACAGCACTCTGATCCAGTTTGCCATTTCGACAGCACAGAGTGGGCGGATGACTCTTCGCGAGATTTACAATTGGATTGAAGTTCACTTTCCTTACTTCCGCACTGCCAAATTAGGCTGGAGGGTAAGTCAAAGGGAAATCGGAAGCAAAGCGCATATTATAGAACAAAAATTTACTGTTCATTAGGGTCATGATTCTGAGAGTAGAGGCCTACTTTTCTCTTATAGACGGAAGAACAAGGGAAATACATATAGTACAAAATTAATCTCAAGATCACAGAGGGGAATACATGTAGTTTTCATTTTATACTACATTTTGATTTAAGAGCTCCAGTTGATTGATTAACCAGATCTATATGGTAACATGATTTCAAACAGTTTTAACCATTTCAGAAAAGCCATAAATAGTTCTTTTATTAAAAAAAAAAGGCTTTAAAAAAATCTAAACAGGGCAGCTTGCACTAGCCCAAAGCACAGATGCACAAAGTAATTAAAAATTTTAAAAATGATGCAAAGAGATACTTTTTTTAAAGCAAAATTTTTGATATACATTGGTTTCAATTCCATGTCATCATGTCATATGTCCATTTTTCTCTGGAAAACCTTGCGTACTCACTGCACTTCAAATTTATATTCAACGTTGGTTACATTGCCTTTGTTTTAAACTTGAGAAAAATGTTGTCAAAAATATGTGTACAAGTAACATTGTCCAAATTTTTACCTTCAAAGTCGTAATCATTTGAGACACAATAGATGAACAAAATTTCTTGTTGTGGGGAGGTTTTCTTCTTACACATCTCTGCCTTGTATCTTATGTGGTAAACATGAAAGACCCAAGAATTAAATAGGTCCTGACAATAGTGCACAACATTATACAGTACAATGAATTTAATTATTAAAGGAATGACAAAGGTGAAATTAATGAATGTTGAATCATTAAGCCTAATTGCAATATATTCAAATACAATTTGTGTAACAACCAAGTTCGGCTATAGATGTAAGTAGTATTTTATCTGATGTCAGATGATTTCAGCTAACCCTTGGCTGTTCATCGGAAAAGTAATGTTTTCATTTTCCATGCAATAAATTCCAATACTGAACAGATAAAAAGTCAGATTTGTTCTCCATTCGTAGACCCTGGGGTCTATGACAAATCATATTCTTTTTCAAAGATTTTTTATATTAATGTCAAATTTTCTGTTATTGATTTTCTAGAACTCCATTCGTCATAACCTATCCCTCCACAAGATCTTCATCAGGGAACCTCCTGTTGGTCATGGCCAGTCTGCCTTCTGGACTCTGCGTCCAGGCACTGTGGTACGCCTTCCTGAGAAGACCATGTTTGTAGCCAAAAACAATAACAAATCCCAAGACTCTTCCAGTAATGGAGATAGTCAGCAGAAGAAGTCCAAGTCAGGCAGCAAGCGATCCACAGGGGCAGGTAGGTGTTGTTAGTTTATTTTCAACCTCATCATGGCATTTGACACAACAATACCAGTATGGTTAGACCATGGATATTGAGGGGAGATCACAGACTTCCTATACTACCGGCCTCATGGGGCTCAAATTGGGGGTATATTCGGGCTCACTCGAGACGACCCAAATCTTGACCAACCACAGGTATTCTGTGTCTTCTTAAAACCTCATCAAAGATGCGCCATTTAGGTGTTCCTTGATTTAACCAGCACATGAATATACACAAAAAATGTATCGAAACTTTTACAGACTCAAAAGTTTTATACACACTACTATGGAGGCGTGTTATGGTGCATTCAGAGTCCTGCGATTTGGAAATTTGGAAATTTTAAAGCACACTTATTGTAGCCTATGTGAAGACTGCGTATCGAGCGATGTTGCACTCTGAATGCACAATCACGATGCAACTTTAGGACAAACCCGAATACCCCTATTTTGTCATCATACAGGAATAAAAATGGTGCAAAGAACATGATCTCCTCTCTAGATCTATAGAAAAGACAGTGGAAACTTGTTATGTTAATAGGAAAATGCAAAAAAAGTATTGCTCAAAAGGAACTTACAACCTTGGCTTTTCCTACGCGGAAGCACAGGAAATTTTTGTCTGCTATTTTTGTCTCTTTTTGGTAGAAAAATTCTCCATTATGTACTAATTTCACAGTTTCCATGGATACAGTATGAGAAGTATACACAAGAGAATTCAAAATGCTAGTTGTAATGTTGTAATGCATGTCATACTGTTCCTCAAATTAGAAAAAAGTCACATGATCAGGGGTCAAAATACAAGAGGGTAGAGGGCGAATCACCTGCTATTTTTATTTAAAAAAAGCCCCCTTGCAAAGGTGAAAGAGGGCGAAAAAATAGTACACACACACACCAAAAGCCCCACTTATAATTCTTAAGTAGATAAAGTTCAACTGACCAAAATGTTGCTCATAACACTATAAACATATTTAGCAATAATATCCTAAGTAAAACAAAAGTAGCCCCCAAGTAGCTCAAAGAGCCCCAGAATGAAATACAGAGGGCAAATTTTATTTGCTGGAAAAAATAGCCCCAGAGAGAAAAAAGTTATTTTGACCCCTTCACATGATATTTGTGTGATTATGCAGTATTAAAATAAAGGATAGAAAAAGTAAAGGTCATAAAGAAGGGTAAATTTTTCAAGATCTTATTCAATGAAAATAAGCCAAAGTTTTCAATATTAATGTTCTTGATTTTAATTCATGTGTAATTCATTGAGGTGGAACCATCTTGTAAATCTGACCCATGTACAAAAGGACAATGATTTTTCTTATTATTTTGTCCTTATATCAAAATAATACAGGCTCTAATGTAGTTATAAGCAGTCTTTTTAGCTTCTGAATTCCTTACAATAAGAGGAACAATATGACATGTCACAACTTAATTTGAGCACACAAGCCAGACATTTAATTGGCATTCAAGGTAATTTAAATCATGGAGGCTGAAACTGGAATGCCATTGAAATGATGAGTCAAAATAAAAGAGTTTTAAAATGAAACTTTTGTATTTGACTAGCCCCTTTCATTTTGGCTAGTGACAATTCTGCATAGCTGGACTTTGGTTCGTAGTAGGCAACAAGAGATCTGGAACTGAAAAGGCAACAATCCTAATTTTTACCCTTGGCCTCTGTGCTGTGAATTCGTTCAATACTTTGTTGAATGTTCAATTAATTCAGAATTACAAAATCTAACAAAATGTCATTCAAAAAGCCAATTGCCAAAAGCTGATATCAACTTATTGATTGTGTTTTTTCTTTTTCACAGATGAAAAGAAGAGAAAGGAGCAATACATACTGCCAAGACCATCCAGTCAATCGCTAGCATTTGTTCCAGTACCAATATTCCTCAGCACAGAAACGGGAGCTCAACTAGTCACATCCCCTGCAACAGGTGAACCCATCTTGTCAAATATTCCCCTAAATCTTCTCCCAGATGCACAGCTAAAGACTCTGCTTCCTCCTATCCAAGAACACCCAGGGCAGCAGAAAAAGATGGTCAAGATTGCTCCTAAAGCAACTCCACATGAAACTGTGAAGAGATCAAGTAACAACAGCCTAAATTTTCAGGCTTATTACCCTAATGCTACATTTTCTAACACCAGCTCATTTAGAGATTCCGGTTTCAGTACAGATGGCGAAGGTGCTTTCCATGAAAGTTTGATTTCACCTGGTATAAATGATTTCCTCGCCTCACCCAAGAATTTACCAATTAAGAAGCGATTTAGCCCTTGGAAGGGGATAACTGCCTCTACTCCTCACCAGCACTCAAAGCGTGCAGAGAATGTACGTCCATTGGATGACCTACCAGATTTCAGCATATTTGACGAGTTGCCCAGCTTTGATTCCACACCTAGCAAGACACCAAGTCGGAAAGGTAAACGGAAGATGACCACGCCTTCCAGGGTCGCACCATACCCTGAATGGCTTTCACCAATTCGGGGTCTTACCCCATTCAAATTTGGTGATGAATTTACAAACCTCAGGGAAGATCTGAATGTTACCCCACCAAGGACTGGTCTGACCCCAAAGAACAAACGTGTTTCAACACCATCTCTATGCACCCCAAAGAGAAGTCATCGGTCACCTGCACTTGGGTCTTTGGGAGATTTAGGGCTTAGTGGACTAACACCTGAGAGAATATCTGATATTCAAAATCAGAGTTTTAGTAAAATGTTTGGTGGTGACTTGAGTTTTGAGATGGATTCAGATGGCTTTTGGTCTATTATGTCACCATAGTTTGTAAGAAAACTGTGGGTAGCCTATTTCAAAGCAGAATTTATTTTGCTATGTCATATTTATTTAGCATATCATAAGACCCAGCTTATAGTAGCATACAAATGTATTGCAAATGAAGGTATGATATGTACATTAGAAGTTTAAAAAGTGGTAGCAACATTTAACATGTAGTGACTTACCATATATTGTTCCTACTAAAACACCCCGTTAATTTATTTAATGAATGTTAGTCGTCTAAATTTAATAGGGATTAATTCTTTGACACATTTCTTATCTAAATACGAAAGCCGTTTCAAATCATTTGATCATACATGTAACAACTGAAAAGAAAGCTATCGACAAACTTGGACGTGCATTTCTTCCAGTCAGTGCCAGTGGACTCTTTCAAGCCAACTTAATGTGGGGAGGATAACAACATAAGCCTAATGTCTAGAAAAATATAATAAGGAAAAGAAAAGAATATATTTGAAGGCCTAATATATGCAAAAACAAAACATAATTGAAATATGATTGCAAGACTGGCAAAATGTGACTGAGGTTATTTATGTTTGTGGTCTTTTAAACTGCATGTGTCAGTACCACAGTGCTCCTTTGAAGGAGGGATTTATGTATACTGCTATGATGGCATATGGAACAATATATTAGATCTCTCCATCGCCTTTGTCCTTACTTTCATTATTTGTAAATCATTTAGGTGTGTACTTGATCAAGTAAAATTGTGTTATGCCATCAGTAGGAAATTGGGAATTACCAAATGATATAAAACGTCCCAAATTTAGTTCCTTCAAGTATTTTTAATGGTAAAATAATGCCGCTCTTTACCATTTTGTTTGTTACTTTATTTTTAAAAGCCCTTTAATATTGACAAAATTTAGTTATAAAGAATGAATTTATATAGTTATATATGTCCTTAGCAACTTTGTTATACATTGAACGACTACCACTTTGTTAGTAGTCGACTAGATGGTATCAAATAGTCACAACTTCAACTATCTTGGCGACTACTGTTGAAGTTTGATTGACTGTAGATAAATGTCCCAAACATAAATTTATCATCCAGTTTTGCCCGAATAACTATATATAAGAAATAGAGTGTATGCAATACTACGTCACAACTTGATGTCCTAAACATAGTTGGTAAGGATATATTGACCCTGTGAACATATTGAAAGCTTTCCCATTGTTGATATCATGATTATATTCAGTGTTAGGCCAATAAAGTAGTCATATTCATAGTGTGTGAACAATCTATATGTAGAACAAACAAATACAAACCCGCGAAATTCAACCGGCTGTTTGAACTCATTGATAGCTATGGAAAGTCTTAAGTCTAGTTGAATGATCAAGCACGTGATGCTCGTTCCGGTTTGTTTATTGCATACTCTCTATAATAGCCAAAATTTTAAAGACAATTTTAAATTCGAAAAACTATGCACAGTACATGTGAATGCAATCACTACATGCTACTTCAGAGGGAAAATTTGTTTGGTTTGTAGCAGAAATTAATTAGTCAACTAGTGGTCATTGATAGTTTATAGTGATGACTATTCAAAAAGTCTCGACTTCGACTATTGGCGACATAGTCGTGCAATGTGAGTTTCAACTTACCAGTGTTGAAACTGTTTTTATGTATCGCAGGCATTTTTAAATGTTAAGTCCATTTGCTGAGTTACAAGACAGAGTTTGGTTGGAATTTCAAAATATTCCACAGCTGATGCAGCTTTCAGAGTGAAATACTCAGTAGATTTTTCTGCATTGATCTTGTTGATGTGGCATTTATACCCAAAGGTTTATATCGTCTATAAACACGCTAAGTTGTGTCAATACAGAATGTAAATTTAATTTAACACTTAAAAGTGCATAAAAGGATGGGGGTCCATTTGTACACTGGATTTTGTTTTTTGCACATAATGTGAAAACACAACATAATCCATTAAGGCAGTTTTATGTTATTATCAAGATACATCTAGGGTTTGTGTATGTTTTGGTGAGATAATTAACATAAACTGGTGAAATGATGGCGCTGTCCAAATTTTGTTTGGTCCCTAAAAACGAAACAGAAATAACTTTATGAGCAAAATTTCATTCAAAAATTCCTTGGCAAAGCAGATTTTACATTTTTGGCAGTAAAGTTTTCATAAAAAATGAAAATTTGACACAAATTGGTTATTTGGCCGCCATTTTGAATTTAAAATTGAAACAGAATGACTGATTTTTAATTTGTTTTGTTTCATATGGATTGTATTGAGTTGTTGTATATATTACTGAGTACGGTTTTGAAAATAATATTGAGAACATTGTTTTTAAAGTGATCAAAATTCTATGTCCAAATGGACCCCCTCCCCTTGTGCACTAATGTGACTCTAAAACACCTTATACACTTATGTGTTAAGGAAGGTTTTTTAAATTAAAATATTTGGTAATTTCATAATATGTGATATTCAAATTTCCTTTGAATATAGTTTCCTTTTATATTGTGTATATAATATACAGTTTATATAGTTTGTACAGTGTAAATGTTAATATTTATGTACATAATGTTGTTTTCAAATATATGTTATGTTTGCTATTATAAAAGATATGGAAAATTTATCTCAAACAAATTTCAGTGTTTGACTGGGTAGAATTACTTTTCTGTGAAATAAACACTTGAAATATTGATGAAACAATGAACAGTGACATTGTTGAAAGTTGAACTGATTACAGGTGTTATTTTAGATATAAACTAAGACCCAAGATTCCTAGCCCCATCATGCAACTTAGAATCTTATTTGGATTGACTATTAAACAAAGACCCAGGACTAAGACTAATTCCATAGAGCAGTTGAACCTTTTTAATACCAAATCTGAGAGGATCACACATTTGATCTCGTCACGATTTCAAAGTTTCCTCAATCAGCTCGTATTTATTTTTTCTCATGAAGGCACAATTTCCTCAATTTCTTCTGTTGCTTCCTGCGAGCGGTGCTCCCCGCTCCCGCACAATTTGCTGCCCTGGTTATCCATCAATTTTAAATACAAATTCAGTGGCAAGGACTTGGAAAGTAAATTTTGTGTTATCAAAGTCGTCTTTAATTGTTTATCAACCCTTAAAAACGAACTGGAGATTATACAGAAGATGATTTCTTAGTTTTTGTAAAAGTTAAGGTTTCTGTTGAGACTTGTTTTTTGATGTCGACATGTTGCAATAATTCGTTGTCGACGTCGACATATGTGTCGACATAAAGTTGATATCAAAGAGGTAGTTTGCAGGAAAAAACGAAATAGTTTACAATAGCTTAATAACCCGTTTTAGACGTATGTGCTAGTTCTTTCTG
>JXSR01S073307.1:60934-73134 GCA_000969725.1 Ophiothrix spiculata
AGAAATTTTTGCAACATCACATCGCCATAATTCTGGGTATTCCTTCTGTATAAATATGCAATATCTTACACAAAGTGGTACGTCTTCCTCATCATTACACACTAGCTGCTCTATCCCGGTACTCTATAAACCGACATAAGGTGAGCTGAAAAGAGAGCTGTTGTCCGATTCAACCAACTTCAGTGACATGTATCGGTAAAATGAAGGCGTTAAATCTCCTCATTTAGCTTTTTGTGGGAACATTTAGCTATTGAAGGACAATGGAAAATGTTGGGAAAACTATGCACCAAATGGTGTGAACAAAGTTGGAAATCCCAAAATTTTCTAACTATACTGAGGGGCACATCCCCCACAGACACCTCCTTAAGATGTTTGATTCCCTTCTTCAATACAAGTCCTCGGCCAACATGTGATGGGGGAAAGTGCTAACTTCAGGCATCAGCTAGCAAAAACTATGCACCAAATTGCACTAATAGTGTTTCCAAATTACCAAATTGTCTAATTAATGAGGGGCATACCCCCCTTACAGACCCATTTCGTATCATGTTTTGTTCCCTGTTCAATACAATTTGATAGAGGAAAAGTGCTAACTTGGGGTAGGCTAGCAAAAAATATACACAAAATTGTGTAATAGTGTTCCAAATCCCAAAATTTTTCTAACTACTCAGGGGGAACATCCCCCTCAGACACCCCCTATATATGTTTGGTTCCTTTGTTCAATACAAGTACTTTGCCTACATTTAATGGGGAAAAGTGCTAACTTCAGGCATCAGCTATAGCAAAAACTATGCACCAAATTGGGGATAAGTGTTTCCAAATTACAAAATTTTCTAACTACTGAGAATGCACATCCCCTCAAAACACCCCCTTCGTATGTTTTGTTCCCTGTTCAATACAATTTGATAGGGGAAAATGCTACCTTCATGCAAATACTCTGGGCAAAACTATGCACAAAATTGCGTGAATAGTGTTTTCAAATTACAAAATTTTCTAACTACTGACGGGCCACACACCCCTCAGACACCCCTTTATATCTTTGGTTCCCTTGTTCAATACAAGTCCTTTGCCTACATAAGTGGTAACTTCAGGCACCAGCTAGCAAAAACTATGCACCAAATTGCGTGAATAGTGTTTCCAAATACCAATTTTTTCTAAAGAGGGGACATATTCCCTTTTAGACACTCCTTTGCATATGTGGTATGAAAAATGAGCGATAACTTTATTTTCGTCGTCGGCAAAATAATTGGCATGTCGGCAAAAAATACCTCCACACACCCCTAAAGACAAAGGCCTGGGAACGCCCTTGTTTAAAGTGTTCGTGATTCTTCTTTGCGAAATAATGAATATAATATGTTGCTTACATTTTGTTCTTTTCCTTAATACATGGATGTATACAACACAACAAGTTCAAGGAAGAAATTTACTTTGACATTATAAAGGATGAGGTAAAATGTGACTCGGTAAATCGAATGAAAAGGTATATTTTTTCCGTTTGTTCTGCCATTTCTAAATAACAAAATTATGAACACTCTTAGAAGTAAAGGTTCTTTAAGAACCCTTTTTTGTCCCACAGGGAGAACCCTTTCGTCTAAAAGGTTCTGTTAAGAACCCTTTCACGGTTCTTTGTAGAAAGTTAAAAAATGCAAGTAGGCCATCATGGCCTAATTTACTCTCAGTCTTTACATAATCTGCAAATAAGGGAAGAGAAGGCATAGTTAGTCCTATTGACACATGTTTTTGCTTTATTAAAAACATTTTTTCCTGTTTTACTAAGAACCTTTCTACATGTTCTAGGGTTTCCTGGTCTTTGTTCAAAAGGGGTTCTTAAAGCTTACGGAACCATTCTACAATGTTCTGTGGGGTCTAAAGAACCCTTTTTAAAGGCCTACTTGCATTTTTTAAGTTTTTACAAAGAACCATCAAAGGGTTCTTAACAGAACTTTTAGACGAAAGGGTTCTCCTTGTGGGACAAAAAAGTTCTTAAAAGAACCTTTTCTTCTAAGAGTGTTAAGGATATTGATAAAATACTCACCAGGTGAGCCCGCCAAGAGCGTCGATATAGTCAAAAATGCTCTGGCTTCGGGGGGCTCCGCCCCCTCAACCCCCGCAAGGGGCTTTGCCCCTGGACCCCACCGGGGCCCTTAGGAGGCCCCACGCCCTTTATTTGTCCGACCAACCAAAAATTTGTGGCTACGCGCCTGCACTGTTAGTCCAAACAGACATAACAATCCACCATAAGTAAACAATGAATTCATATCCCTTATTGTCAATATGCAAGTAAGGTAGTAAGTTATAAGAGACCTACAGGAGAATTTCAATGGCTAAATATATACATGTTGTATATGTGAACTGATGCGTATCAACTTTTGCTTTTTTATAGTGGTTTATTGATATGGTGAAAGTGTAAAGAGACGGTAGTGAAAACTTAGTCCGCGATGAAAAATATAGTTCCATCATTTTTGTTCACTAATCAACGTAATATCTTCTTCAACTAAGCATTTAAAGCAAAGCAAACCTTAATTTGTGAAAGTGTATTAAAAAGGATTATTTTATTTACCAATATTTGTGTCCAAAATATTTCTGTTTCCTATCTGATCCCCTGTATGCCGTTTCCCCTACTCCCTCTTTGTTTGAATTGAGTATGCCAATTTCTGACACACCCATTTCTAATGTATTATTAATTTTCTTTGTTATTGCAACCTTGAGCTAATTTAGAAGTAACATTGTGTGGGAAAAACACTTATATTGGGCCCCATATCATTTGGGTTTTTAATACAAAACATAAGGTTGTTGCCCGTTTATTAATATGCTGGGAGTGCAAATAAGCCTATTTATGATACCAATTTGGTCTTATTGCACCTTACGGTACAAAAACAGGCAATTCACAGCTCAAAGACGTCGAACTCACGTCCGGTTTTTCGTGCAAAACAACGCGGGTTTGTTACATTATAATTCAAAATCAACACATCATATTTATAAAATATTATTTGCAATTCAATAAGAAGTATCAAGCCTATACAATCTGTCCAAATTTGAAAAAAACCCGAATGTTCGAACATCATGAAATTATGAGGTTTCGGCAAAAAAGGCGTCATTTTTTTGAAATAGTCTATTGACTGTTTTCAAATTTTGACAGATTGTAGGCTTTATACTTCTTATTAGATTGCAAATAATATTTTATAAATATGCTGTGTTGATTTTGAATGATAATGTAACAAACCCGCGTTGTTTTGCCCGAAAAACCGGTTGAAGAGGAATATCTCCAAAAGAAAATAAGTACCATCAGATCAGCTTCTCAAAGCTGGCAGAGTGGGATGGCATGGGCGGTGATAAATTATGTAACTGGCAGAACAGCAACCAGATCAGGTAGACTTAAAGGCAACACCTCATCAGAACGCTGTAAAGAATGGAGAGACTACTTTTCCACCCTACTAGGATCCCCACCTTCAGCTACCTACCCTGATAAGGAAATCCAAACCATCAATGAGAATACCAGTTTCACAGCTGAAGAACTTCAGGCTGTACTAAGAAAATTGTCAAATGGTAAAGCTTCTGGCCTTGATGAAATACCTGCTGAGGTTCTGAAATCTGGTAGTTTCAACAACATACTACTAGATATCTGCAATGGTACTCTGCTTATAGAGGTAAAAAACCACAGAAATGGTCCCTAAGTGGAAAAGTACCAATTCCTAAGAAAGGTGATCTCAGCAAGGCATCGAATTATAGGGGCATCAGCTTAACATCCATAGCAGCAAAGATCTTCAACCGCTTGATACTCAATCGCATTCGACCTCACATTTAACCCCTGCTTAGACCAAACCAAAATGGGTTTCGCGCTGAATGCTCAACAACTTCCCACATTCTTGCCTTACGAAGACTTATAGAAGATCAAGGACAAGAATCTTGAATGTGTCATCACCTTCATAGACTTCAAGAAGGCCTTTGATTCAGTGCACAGATGTAAAATGCTCAAGATTCTCACTGCTTACGGGATTCCGAATACCATCGTCGAAGCATCGTTTCGAGATATTAGCAGGAGTGCTACAGGGCGATACTTTAGCACCTTACCTGTTCATCATTGTGCTAGATTATGTGATGAGAATGGCAATCACCGAAGACAAGGACATGCTGGGCTTTACAGTAACACCTCAAAGAAGTCGAAGGCACCCTGCAGAAGTCATTACCGACCTAGATTTCGCAGATGACATTGCCTTGCTATCCGACACATTACAACAAGCTCAAGAACTGCTGACCAGAGTTGAGGATGCTGCTGCAACAGTTGGTCTTATATAAATGCTTCAAAAACCAAATTCATGGCATATAACATCAAGACTGATATTGCACTGTCCACAATAGAGGGAAGTCAACTAGACCAGGTCCAAGACTTTCAATACCTGGCTCTTGGGTAGATGAGTCGGAAAAGGATTTTCATGTCCGAAAAGCCCTCGCCTGGAAAGCTTGTAACAAAATGCGTCTTCTCTGGAAATCCAATCTACCATACTTGTTAAAGATTAGCTTATTCCGTGCAGCCGTAGAAAGTATTCTGTTGTATGGCTCAGAAGGTGGACACTGACAGAAAGACTTGAAGCCAGGTTAGATGGGTGCTACACCAGACTACTAATGATGGTTCAAAACCTCAACTGGAGAGGTCATCCTAGGGAGGTAATAAATGGTGATTTACCCAAACTATCAGAAATAGTGAGAGGTCGCCGCCTATGAAACTTTGCTGCTCACTGTGCTAAACGGTTTGAGGAACCAGTGTCTGGACTAGTGTTCTGGACGCCCACCCAAGGGACACGTGCACAGGGAAGATCAAGGCTGACCTATACCCAGTACTTCTTATACACTGTTAGAACGTTGGGCAAATTTGACTTCGTTTTTGAGATATGAATCATTCAATGTGCTAAAATTCATTATAAAATTACAAACAAAATTGCGATTTTCTCAAAACGTCATTTGTTTTGCCATGAAGGGGTGAAAACTATGGAAAAACGTGGATGCGGACCATTATTATATATGAATACATTTTTATAAAATTTTCTATATAATGATGTTTCAATAATTTATGTTGGTAATAATAGCATAATTATATACACTGTTAGAACGTTGGGCAAATAATTTACCCAACGTTGGTTCAACTATGAACAACCCAACTTCTGGGTAAATAATTACCAACGTTGCGTACAATGTTGGCTAATTACCTAACTGTTGGGTAAAAGTTTTAGCTAATTACCCAAATATTTGGTAAAATTTCACCAACAGTTGGTTAATATTATTTACCCAACAATTGGGTTGTTCATAGTTTAACCAACGCTAAAAAATTGCCCAACAGTATAACAGTGTAGGCATGCATAGATTTCCACAGTGGCATAACAAGTGTTGGCAGGGCCGCTGTACAAATTACGGGCCCGGGGACAAACCTTTCGCCGAAACCTTATAATTTCATGATGTTCGAACAATTCGATTGTTTTCAAATTTTGACAGATTGTAGGCTTGATACTTTTTATTGCCAATGCTGACTATTATTAACATAATATCTTGAAATTAAGCGCACAATTTTTTAAACATTTAAACACAAGGCCAAGGGGAAATTGGGTGTGACATTTCTGTTGGTGACGTAGAATTAAGGAACAATGGGGGAGAAGACTTGTGACTGGGGGAAATGTGCCCCCTTGCGCTGTCCCTGGTTCCTAAAACCTGAACCCACGAAAATTTTCCTTAGTTCGATTGTATTTGAACGCTTTGTCCTTTATGAATCTTTGGGTACATTCTATGGCCACCGTTATTTTTATCTTTCCCTTTTTACTTGTTTTTTTATTTTATTTTTTTTTTTTTTTTTTTTTTTTTTTTTTTTTTTTTTTTTTTTTTTTTTTTTTTTTTTTGGGGGGGGGGGGGAACAACCTTAAAGCAATATTTTAAAGGGGCCCGATCAGTAGCTGCTAACTCTTAAATCCGCCACTGATCACATTAATAATTGTTACTAATTTTGAAACTTTATCTTCCCTTTTCTCTCTTCTTCTTCCTCCCTCGGCCCCGTGACAAATGTTCCCTTTGTCCCCCCTTCTCGGTGGGCCTGGGTGTTGTCGCCAGGGGGGGGGGGGGTTAAAGCCCGAGAATTTCCCCCTGCCGATATTTTACCCCTTCCCCTTACTCCTCCCCCTCCCCAAATGTTTTTACCTAAAATGTTGGACTTGCAAAACTATGTCAAATGGCAAATTTTAATTAAGAAATTGACAGTTGCTTGAAATTCGAGCGAACCGCGAAATTTGTTTTGACATTTTACATCTTAATTATTAAAAAAATGGAAAATGGGTGTGAAATTTGTGTAACTGAATGAGTGGGGTGCATTTGGGTATGGAGGGGTGAGGTTTGTGACTGGAGAGAGTGACAAAAGGGCCAACCAGCCAGAAGTAAGGTCCGAGAAAAGTGGCTTGTTTTATTTTTTTTTATGCATAAAAAATCGGCACAGAGCGCTGGTTTGATGATGCTCATGAATATTAATGAGTTTGAGACATTGATTTAAAAAGGCCCATAAACTCATCCAAATAGATTTTAATTCAAAATAATTATGCATCTAGATGTATAAATGTTGTCAAAACATATTGAAATAAAAAATGATTGAAATTAGTTGAAATAAAAATGCATATTTATGTGATTTCTAAAGTGATTTTTTTCATTGAGTGAGGTCAAATTTGGTCTTTACTTTTTCTCTGAGATCTACAATTCTGGACTTAATATATTTAAGCCGCTTAGTCCAAAGAAGCCGAACACACTTTTGTACATATATCCTGAAAATCTAGCCTGAAATCTGCATAAAACACGTGTCACGTAGATGAGTGTGACTCTTGGTCCATGAGGTCAAATCCGATATTGCAGATCCGCTGCCCGTCTCCGCTCGCGCTGCGCCTATGGCAGTTTCGGCGGCAATCTATTTAGCTCATGCCCTAGTGCAAAAATAACTGAAAAATAAAACAAGATGAAAAAATAGAAATGTGTCTGGAAGAGTGGAAGAGTGATATGTCACTGAAAAAATTATAAAATCTAATTGAAATAAGAAGAAAAAGGAAAAAAATGTGTATAGATCGAGAATCGAACCTGGTTTCCCGCGGCCCCAAAATAAACGATCTCATAGCTCACGCTACTGAATCAATGTGAATTAAAGTCGCAAATGTTAGTACTTAAACTGTGATTGCGCAAGATCCAATTGTTTTGAAATATTTACACAAAATATCATATTAGGGACAGATTCTGTCAATTATAGTTATGCTTAGGTAACATTATGCTATTTTACAAAATAAATAATCCCATTCAGGATAAATCAGAAGAAAATCGATGTAAAATTGGATTGCCAAAATGGCGCAGAGGTCATGCAGTGTAGACTAAACACGGCACATGGCAAATGACGTCATACAGACCCATTGATACGAAAGGTTCTTCTTGTCGTACGATGATGCTGACTGTTAATATCAGGGTATTCAATGCGTAATTGTAATGGCCGATATCTGGTCCCTTTCGTACGTCTAATTGAACGGCATTTTTGTCGCACTATTTACCGGTTTTACAGGTATAATAAGAAAGATATATTTTTCAAATTTCATGGATATGAGGTTTGATAGGTTGTATAACTTATTTTGCCATCCAATAGATATTTAGTTCGGTAAAACAACGAGCACGTAAGCAGATGTGACCTCATGATTTTAAATGCTTAAAATTTGCAATTTTGTTTAGAATGTAATAAAATGAAGATTTTTTTACTCCTAACAGTCAAACAAAACCATGTTTTAATAGAAAAAACTCTAAATATTTTCATCCACATCTCATTTTTTTATTTGCAATAACCACCTTGTGATCATGAGGCTTTGAAGTCCGAACTATCTGACAGGTCACGTCAAGAAAAAAAATATCACGACCAAGTTCTTCAATATCGATCGCCAGAACTTAAAAATAAATTGCTCATTAAAAGCTAATTTGCATAGGCTCTAAGCGCTGACTGCAACTTAGAGATGTTGAGCTTAGCGTGAGCAATTAGGGACGTAGCCCGGAAGCTTTCGGTTTGTGGCGCTTTTGAGTCGCTAGAGAGCTCTCATTTATTATATTGTCAATGTTATTTAAAACGTCATTTCAGCGCCTCTCCACCTAAGGTGGCGGCCGCTAAGTCTTTCTCTCTACCCTTTAATACCTTTAATTTCTGTCCTCCCTTTCCCTTTCCCTTCCCCCTGCCCTTTCTTATCTTTTTTCTGAGTCCCCTTTCTCTTTTCCCTTTTCTCTTTCTTTTGTTTCCGCTTCTCATTTTCCCCTTCTATTTCCTTCTCTTTCTTATCCTTTTTTTTCTCTCCCTTTCCATTTTGTTTTACTTCTTTCCCTCCCCTTTATTTTCCCCCCTGGGTACGCGAAATTTCCCCTTGTCCTTCACACTTTGCGTCACCGGTTGTTACGCCAGTGGGTTTCAACTTCTGAGATTGTTAAAAGGCTTCAGCATTGTAGAATTTAGGAAGACGTTTTGACAGAACACTTTTCAAGAAACTGGTGAAAATAGGCAATGATAAATAGAGAGAATAATAAGAATTTCAAGCGGATTTTCAGTTGTAAAATTTGATCACCTTGATCATTTTCATCACGTAAGGTCTCATCTTAAAGCTTGGAAAATATAAGTTTCTTGAAAAGTGTTCTGTCGCAAAGTCCTCCTTTTCATGGTAAGCCATCACAATACTATTTCTCAATTAGTTCTGCAAGCGCATTTCACATATTTAAAGATCAGTCAAGTTCAGTTTCTCAATATTTATCTTCATGAAAAGGGATCATTCCGAGGGGTTCTGTTTTTAATACTATCCAAGCTTTCCATTCTACCTAAATTTCTTCTTCAGAACAAATTTGAAACTTGCCTTAATTTTTCACTTGGTTCTAATCATTTTTACAGTTTGACAGTTTTATGTATGGCCTTTCTATACAGATGATGTATACGATACTAGGCCGAACCTAGTAATCATGAGGCAGATCCGCAATTTCTTACCATATTTAGATATAAGGGGATTTTTTTCCTATTTTCATTATTTTATACCAACTCATTTTGTGTAATGTACATTGGAGAATTTAATTGAATATAATTACCATTTATGAGAGGGGAGCGTGGCACGGGTCTCGTTATACAGAGGTTGTGAGTTCGAGCCCGGGCCAGGCGGTTTGCGTCTCCTTGTTTCCTTGGGCAAGACACTTTACTCTAATTGATTTGTGGTTCGGAAGTCACGTTAAGCTGTCGGTCCCCTGTGCGAATGCCTTCTTGGGGCGCTGCATACAATGTATACCTGGTGAGTCTATATCAAATGATTTTTTGACCCAAAAATAGCTCCATTTTTTTGGAGCCAAAAATTGAAGATTTGTCATTTCTGTAACGACTTTTTCGTTAAGGGACCTAACTATTACACAGGATGCTGGCATTGATCAAAATGAACTTCTCAAACTCACGCTAAACAGACAGCAGTGGAGAAAATGCATCATGGCTTCCGACCGTGGTCGACATAGATAGATAGATAGATAGTCTATTTACATCATTTTGACCTTGATAATGGACGTAAAATCACTAGTAAAGTTTCTTTTATAAACAAGGGACTCTATTCCATATGTACGCCAAAAATTGTAATATTCTGATATGTGTAAGTACATGTATATGTAAAAACTTGCAGTAAAAAATGACTTCCAGGCGAGGAAGGACTGTAGCCTAAAACAATCTGGGCCCAAATTAATGAAACCCTACTAGCGCTAGTTGGCTGCTAATTCTTTGTCTACCTGTCAAAATTTGACAGGTAAAGAGTTAGCAGCCAATTAGAGTTAGCAGGGTTTCATGAATTTGGGCCCAGATTTTTAAGACTAGATTTTTTATACTGTTTATTTGTTAATTCAGTCTCGAAGTGTTACGTGTAATCCGATTATCACCCTAACAACTGGTTCAAGCCTTCTAGTTTGGGTGCAGGTCGTTGTTCTGACTTGTCATTTCTCCGAACGGTTTTTATTCCGAATGGTTTTTACTCCGAGCGTTTTATTCACCGAACGGTTTTTACTCCGAACGACCGTTTCTCCGAATGGTTTTTACTCTGAACGGTTTTTTTTTTCTCCGAACGGTTTTTACTCCGAAAGGTCGTTTCTCCGAAATTTGGAGAAACGACCGTTCGGAGAAAAAATCGTTCGGATTTATAATCTTAAGGGAAATATTCTATATGAACAGTCATGTTAATTGCGGAAAACCAAATAAATACGGGGATTCATGAATACACACTTAACTGACGCTTAAGTAGAAAAATGTGTGAAAAGATGTCAAGAAATTGCCCCAAAATTGTTCATTTTTGTATTCTTATTTTCTTATTTTTATTGCTTGTCAGTTTTTATGATCTGTGTAGTTATATTTTAGGTCTACGAAAATGATTTCTTGTCCTGGAAAATCTGATGGGAACGGACCTTCAAAAATCGGGAAGAAATGTACCCTGCTAAAAAGTATAGATATGATAGATGGCTACGCTACTGAAAACAATGTAGCATACGTGAGGGACTTTGTTTCATGTTTGTTTTGTTATGATAATTAGTTGAAATTAAATTATATAATTTGTCAAAGGAGTAACTATTTAATTAATTTTAATTGATTAGCTAGATGTTTTTGAAATGATAAATGAAAAGGTTGTAGACGCTGTCCTTATGTGTTATTTGTAAATATTTTTATAGGCCTACACTTCCCATCACTTTTCATTAACATTACCACCGAAGAAATCTTATCATAATGATCTTAATGTTGTTCCACTTTTTATTTGACCTATTCGCATGACAAAAGCATAAATTGGTCTAAAACATATACATTTTTACCGCAATGAGTAATAAAAAATCTTTTTGAAACTACAACGGTTTTTGGTCCGAACGGTTTTTGATCCGAACGGTCTTTTCTCCGAAATTCGGAGAAACGGCCGTTCGGAACAAAAACCTTTCGAAATTAAGATTTTCGGAGCAATAACCTTTCGGATTAAAAACCTGTCGGATCAAAGGACTAAAAATCATTCGGAGAAACGGCCGTTCGGAGTAAAAACCGTTCGGAGCAAACACCATTCGTATAAACGGCCGTTCGGAACAAAAACCGTTCGGAGAATTGGCACGTCGGAACAACGGCCTGTCCCCTCTAGTTTTGAACCATGATCGAAATGATCACCGCACAAAAGTATAGCATACATCGTTGTCATTGGATGTGCGTGAACCATTTACTGGGGAAATTACATAATCACTACGATACTGAATATCTGCCCGTCTTTGGCCGGTCTGTATTCAGTGGTAGAAAGGTTTTCAACAGAAATCTAACTTGTGATAATGTTTCATTCCATCTATAAAGAATAATCTTCGTCTTTTGTAGCTTGACGTGATGCTCTTTTACTTATCCTACCAGCTAGAGTTATTGCATAAATATATATGATATAAACTGCATCTAAAAACAGTTAAGTTGTTCTAATGTATTTGGACATATCTGATTTAGCTGGTCAAGATTAAGTTCACTAAGATTTCATATCAACTCGCGAAACATAATAATATTGTTTTCTTTTTGACATGAAGATCTAAGATAATGTGATATACGTGATATTCTATTATACGCAAGAGCATTCTTTTCCCTAATTCTGGTTTGTGCTTTATGCAAATAACCACACATTTCGACAGACATGCTAAACTAGATGCCGATGGCAGTTTTTGACCCAAATATATGAGATTGGTCAAAAGTGCAGAAGTAATTAGATTTAGTTCTACACTCGTAAAAAGAAAGGATCAAATTGATCCGATAAAGTATCAACTTTAACTTTAACTTAATTACATTTATAAAGCACTAAAACAGCTGTTTCAAAGCGCTGTACAATAAAAATACAATTCCACAAGAATAATATACAGAGGCATAGATTAGACAAGATAAAATGTAAAAAACACAATTAAAAGGCAATATATACAAAAGCATGCACAAGGTAAAAATGTATAACGCTGACCCAGAAGGAGGACACAAGGAAATTGTTGGAATAATAATTTCTTCTGCGACCGCATAATACACAATATTATATAATAAAACAATAAAAAATTGCACACAGTCACAGTTAAAGTCCAGACGCCAAGAAGTAAAAGCACATCATTGCACACAAATTATTTAGCTGAGTCCCGCTGGAAAAAATGAGTCTTAAGTCTTTTCTTAA
>JXSR01S073308.1:48498-60895 GCA_000969725.1 Ophiothrix spiculata
ACTCGATTTTCTCAGAACTATAGTTTTCCGAATCAGCTCGATGCCTTTTACCAATTTGGGTGTAGCTTCGCAACCGAACATCCAATAACCAAAAGGAAGGTGTCATTTTAAAGCTTAAAATCTCAGCTTTTAGATGAGACCGAAAAATCAATTTTGATTTTGCCGACCTTAAAGTACCTTTCGATATGACGAGACACATTTTACAGTGGACATTTACTACCTATTTTGGCTGTGAAGTCAATGAGCCGAACATTCATAGTTTAGTTGTCTAATTTTGTAGTATTATTAAAGATATGATTCATTAAAATTATTTTTTCTTGGACAGACACACTGCAGTCTCGTCCTTATAGTCTTTCAAATATGCAAAACCAAAACTGACTTAAACACACTTATGATGTGAAACAAATACGCTTTTTGGGCTAGTTTACTAGTGTATAGTAATGCATAACAATGGTTTTAATATTTTTTGTGACCGTCCATCTTAAAAGAGCCGTAAATGCAGCAAACCTCATTTTGCGCTACAGGTGAAAATACATGTCAAGGTCGTAATTTACCGAAATTGTTGACAGATTGAAAATCATTGAGCTTACTTCAAAACACCAGCGAAAGTTTCATATCAAGATAGTGATGAGAAATATAAAATATATCCGTATATTTTGAGGACAATAAACAGAAAATATAAGGCTTATACTGATCTTTGAACGCGTTTATCCGAGTTATACATTTTACTCCCTTACAACCTTCACGGACCATAACTTGACTTCTGGAAATCGAGTAAGGTTCATTGAGGTGTCATTTTAATCCTTATAGCATGGTCTTTAATAATTTAAACAGTCAAAATGACGAGAGCGTGCTTTAACGGCTGGTTTGGGATGGATGGTCTTGTTGAAACACTATTTTGTAAATAAATACAGCTACTCGTAACAATCGGAAATGTTCTACGACCAAAAGCAAAGAATCTAGTGATGGAATGCTCTAGTAAAAGACCAGCAACCAATGGGACATCCCAAAGCAAACTGATTGTCATGTCTCTTTTCTGAGGTAAGGCTGGCCGGCCAAGTGGATGCTATTTTTGTCAACTTACAATTTTGTAAACTTTGTAAACTAAACTTTTGTTATTTGAGGCAATATACTAAAGATTAGAACTGAGCTATTGTTTTGTGTGCTTCATTATATCATAAGGAAATTGTGTTTTATGAACGATTTTATTTGTAATTTGATATTATGTATGTGTAATCAAAATGGCTAGGCTGCATGCCATTTACATAATTTCCCGGGCATAATGTCTCTAATTAGGTATAATACATTCACCCGTAGGCTATAATATCCCAGCTATCCAATGCAGGCATGCTTGATATCAAATTATAATAAAAATGTCCGAACATTTTTTCAGTTTTCTGTGACATTTAAAATATAAAATTGTCCTATGCACACGTGCACTGCCTAATGATGCATAAGCATATAGCGTTTGGTAAAATCTGTTCATTTTGTTGACTAATTAAATTACCATGTGCATGTTTACCAATAGAGAGAAATTGTTACGTCTTTCATTTTTTATATCATACAGTAACAAATAACACAATTAGCTGTAATATATATATATATAAAATAAACTTACCTACTTCGTAAATCGACTTGACTCTGATCTATATACATATACAATAACTGTGTAATATTGCGACTATTTTGAACATTTTTTACCATAATATTTCACCGTTGCAATTTGTGGCACCGAGTTCTCGTTTAAAAATCAAACAAGTGCGTTTAACTTTGCATCCTTTTCAAAACTTTATTGCAACACTTATCATTTATACCAAAAGTTGAATCCCGTAGCTCGACATTATAACCAAATAGTAGTCTATATCGATACTTTCAGTCGCAACCAAATCAAAATGCAGCTTATTCCGTCATTGGCACCTGGTAAAATGATATTTTATGCCAGTTATAACTGCCTATATGTATGATCGTTTGCATCCAGCACGTGTATGAATAACAATGTTTTTAAAACCGTTCAATCTTATGATAAAAAGATATACCATAAGTTTCATCAACTTACGAGTGTTTGAATCTATACACAAAATACATAATTCAAGCATATTTTTGCATGATTTACAAATTTCAACTGCAGTACCATACATTGCTTTACTGTTAAACAGCGATTTACAATTATTCATTCCAACCTATTCTCAAACCATATGGACGGTGCACAATAGTTATTTATGCGGGCAGGCATCACCGGGCTTTGTCATATATATTTGTCATTCAAACTATAAATTGCAATACATACAGTATCGAAATGAATGAAAACCATCAGGCACGTTAGGCGCCAATATGTATATCTTAAAATACAAACATTTAAGCTAATAACAGAAACGGATACACGCGTACATGTATACATATTTACTCATGCCTGGACCGTTTGGAATGAGGTTATGTCATTGTCCGGCTAAAACGCAATATAATGCCGTTACAAAAATGAAAAAAAAAACCCCAAATTTTCTGATACATAGGGCAGCTAAACTATTGTTTTTTTCACAGTTTTATTAACGTTTGTAAAAACAAACAAACAAACGTTTGTTTATCACTACCGGCATGTACTAGTACAATGTAATTTTATGATGATAAGATTAGACATATATGTGATGACTCACCCCGAAAAGGGTGACTTTGCGACAGAACACTTTTCGAGAAACTGGTAGAATAGGCAGCAAAAAATAAAGAAAATAATAAGAATTTCAAGCACATTTTCTGTTGTATTGATCAATTTCAACAACTAAGGTATCATAATTTTTTAAAGCTTAGAAAATGTTGTAACAGATGAAATGATAAAATCAAAATTGATATCATCTGCAAAGTCTCCCCTTTCGGGATGAGCCATCACATATAATACACCTGATGCCGGATTATATCAAGAGCAAACATTTCAGTAAATGGTTTTTTACAAACAAATATGAAATGATTACATCTTGGTTTCGTATTCATCATGTATGCTATCACGCTGTGCTGTGCTGCAGAGTGTCAGCTTACCGCAACCGGGTAAACCAATAATAAAGAATTTGATACATACAATATACCTGCCAGTACAACGAGTCTTCCGTGTTATGGTATTTCTGCACAAACGTACAGAGTTAGATAAGTCGTTAAAGAAAAAAAGAATAGATATGAATGAAAAGTTTATGGTGCATAAAAATATTTCACTTGCATGTTTGTGCCCCGTCATATCTAAAGGTACCTCACGCTTGGCATAGTAAATTACGAGATACGGGCCATTGAAGCTAAGCATTGTTAAAAATCACGTCCAAGGTCGCATTTCTAATTTCATCAGAAACGTTACCTTTCAAGTGTATTCTATCATATTAATCAGGTTTCAACATCCAAAACATAAGAAAAATGTTTTAAAAACCGAGATAAAAATCCTTTCTCCCTTCAAGTTTTACCAGTACAGAAACTTATAAATTTATATTTATTATATTTTCTTAGAACTATAGTTTTCTGAATCAGCCCGATGCCTTTTACCAATTTGGATGTAACTTTGCAATCAAACATCCATTAAACAAAAGCAAAGTGTCATTTTAAAGCTTAAAATATAGAGACCAAAACAAACAAACCAATTTTCATTTTGGGACCCTTAAGGTACCTTTCGATATGACGGGTCACATTAATTAATATAAGCTTTCCAAAAACTTTGCCTTTATATACTACATATTAAATCCTGTGTTGAAATACATCCAAATTGGTGACATTTTCCCCATGTCGTGGTATATTACACTTTTTCTGACCTATTAATGACTTTTGATCTCATCTCAAATAATTTGCCTATAGATGCACATACATCTTTACTTCAGTTTTGAGTTTTCAACTTATTTAATTCAAATTCTGCACAATGTTATATGCATTTGCTTTCATATAATTCGCAGCGTAGCTTCAATGATTGGTAATGTGTATTTAACAATCTTTAGTATGGGCAACTTCAATTTTAAATAAAATATATCCCGTGTAAAAATACGCCAATGCATGGGTTTTATTATATTCAGTTGATGTAAAATACAAGGGAACATATTTGCTTTTGATGAAAATCTGTATACAATTCTAAATTGACCATATTGCCAGTTCTAAAGACCATACCTCATTATCGACAACTTCAAAGTTGTATAAGTATGGTGTGTTCTAATCAAATTCTTTGTTATTGGTTTACCCGGTCGCGGTAAGCTGACACTCTGCAACACACTCAAGCGGAGCTTGTAATACATAGGCCATGACAATACACGAAATCAGTTAATATGAATCATTTACATTTATTTAAAAAACAACAACTAGATTTGAATAAACGACCTTTGCTGAAATATCCGTTTTTAATATAACCCGGTATGGTAGCCAAATGTATGTCACATAAACACGAATAAATGAAAAATTCAAAACTGTTACCTTTTAGTTAAAAATGTATATGATCTTAATTTTTCCCCAATCATATGACCAATATGACTGATTTCAAATATAAAAAGTTAATGATGCATAAAAGATATTTCACGCGCAGCTGGATATTCAAGTTGCTTTCTACGAATCAACAAGATAGAAATAGAGAGAAAGAGCCTGAATCATCCATAAATATCAGGCTTGATTTCAAATTATACAAACTTTACTCCACCATTATAGTACCATAGGTAGAAAACAACAATTTTGGTCCTATTTTATATTTTATATATTCCCTATTTATGGCAAAATTTCAAACAAACAAAATGGACAATTTGAAAAAATCAATACAATATTTGTTCCTAGATGATATAAAGTAATATAGTTTCAACGTTACCATGGTTACCGAAGAGAATTTTAGTTACCGCTTCCCAGAAACTGTTAGTGCTAAGAAACGTGTATTCTGACACTTATAGCCAAATCATATAATTGTTTATCAAAATTAACACCATCGTGTTGAGCATTTATCCATTTTTAGAAATGTATTCTTTGATTTGGTTTTATTTGAAAATTGGTAAGTAACAGAGCAAACTTTTCAAAAGATGATTGGTTTACACCAGTTAACCCATCACCAGCAGTTCAACTTCAACAAATACTTCGGGTCAGCTAGTGTACTTTTTATACGTAGTTTTACCACTGACTGGTTACACAAATAAGAAATAAAATACATAAATAAACTTGGTACGCCTGCTAAAATGTAAAAGATAAAAGGCAATACGGTATGTAAATAAAAATCAAAGTAACCACCTCACCTAGTTTGCCTGATGACTAACATACATATAGCTATTCGTAAATGGAATTCTAACTATAGCTATTTTAAACTCACGCCTTTAACGTTAAGGAGTCTGTCATTAACGCACAGAGCCAAACGTACGCCAAATCCTGCTGTTGGTTTATACATTGTTGTCCGTAATGTGTTCGTTAGATGTTTGTAAAATTTGTTATCTATTCTATTGTGTGCATTATTTATACGTCTAATTCGTTATCCATACGGTTAAGTTCGTTTCCGGTTCACTGTGAAACTTTTGTATGTTAGGAGTACGTTATGTTCTATACGCTGATGTGTGACTGAGCCTTTACACATCACTGTATAAAACAAAAATAAGGTACAAAAGTATCACATACTGAACGTGTGTCAAACGGACACCGCCGTATGGCTATTGAATTGAACGTATAACGGACATAACCGTATTGATAATGTATTGCCGTACTTCTACATGACGAACAATAATGTATAACACCAAACGATAGTGGGATTAAGTAAACAGGCGTACGCTTGGCTCCATACTATGTATATATGTGATATGTGTCACTAGCTGCTGAACATAATTATAAGACTAACATTTGTACAGGGTTCGCTTGGACTGTGATAAGATTATTGCAGCCTTGGTCAATTCAACAACGCTATAAAACAGTAGGGCCTATAGGCCTACTGTACATTGTTAACAATTAAAACATTTGTCTGAAAACCCACGTATTTTAAATACGTATATTTTGCCTGCTGTCGTCATCGTCAGAATGCTATCGAATCCATGCCATTATCAAGATTATCATGCAGCTTCTATCAGCATTAAGACTGCCTATCCAGTTATGAACGTTCTTCGTGTTACCGTCTTGCCATGTTAATGTTGTATCATCTGCAGGCACATTTGTAAACGCTACAATGGGCATGAACATGGGTCTAAAAGACACATGCCCATTTTAACGGTCACATGGGCGACTGCGATGGTTTCTCGAGCAATTGAAGACAAAGTCCCGTCTCGTCGAAGTCCTCAAGGTCAGCAGCACTTCTCCCTCAGATTAAGATTATTCAACTGCATATTCATGGCCCAATGTGATATCCATTTCATGAGTAATAAAAATAATCATTGAATTCATTCAATGTTTATGGTTCGTATACCATACTTCGTCCATTAGCATGATTACCCGTTGCGAAATGGACACTCTTCTGAAGGATCCATACACAAATAGCTCCAACCAAAGGCTTTCGAACGTCGCAAGCAAGTACGCAAAATACCAACATGGATGACTGCCGCAATCTCTGATGACTATAAATGCTGAATTAACATCGACTGATGCGAAACATTTAAGTGACAATGATCCATAGAAAATTGTCAATTTATACATTCTTTGCTTTAATATGATAATTATTTATACCAAAATTAGAGAGTACAGATATTTGTGAACATTAGGACCAATGATGCACGTGCATTAATAAACTGATTGAAAATAATAATCCTCATGCTCTTTTTTAATAAAGATTTCACACCTTAATTAGAAATATTTTATCACTTATTAAATGATAAATATTATATGAATTTAAGTATTTTAATTGGCATTTGTGATCTAGGCTAGCTGGTGATTTGATACAATGATATAGAGGATTCACTCCATAAGATATATCATCTCCAAAAACCTGCAGGGTCTGTATTTCAGAACGATGTTTAGCATGTTTAGTTAACCTTCATTTAAGTAAATTAAGTTTACATGAAGTAAAGTTCATTCGCAGAAAATAACTAAACTTAGTAGAAAATAAAGTAGGGCTGTAGAAAGTAAAGTAGGTTATAGAGTAGGTTTGCAAAAATTAAAATGAGTCTTCGATCATGAGGTAAGTTTGCAGAAAAAAACCCCAAGTTTACATAGAGTAAAGTAAATCTTTATAAAGTAAGTTTGCATGAATTTAACTTGCATAAAGTAAAGTAAGTTTGTGTAATTTAAATTTCACTCAAAAAAATCAAATTGGAGATTTTGATACCACATGAAAGGGCATATTTTCACGCCTGTTTTATGTGTCGTGAAAGAGATATGGTCAAAAAGTGGTGAATTAATGGAATATTTTGTTATCAAAAATAAATATCCTATATGTTTCTAAGGGGCACTCTCACGACACACATTGCCCTGTAGCATTAATTGGGCTTAAGGTATGAGAATGAAACTTTACGATTGCTTTATATAGGTGATGACCCTTCATTCAAATATGGAAAAACAGAATCTACACGGGAGTGCAAATCCAGATGAAAACGCATCTCCGTAAACCGCTTTGCAGAAGAATGTGGCTACATGGACGTCAGATCCGGCGTGAAAGGAATCTTAGTCCCCCTGAAATGGTAGTCCACCTACCATAGACCATAACGGAGTAAAGCATGAAACTAATGGTGCGTAAGAGTTGTTAGCCTATACTTTAACTGTAAAACCCGGACAACATGGACAATAAGAACGAGGGACTTACATTCCTGCTATACACCTGATCGGATCTCGGAGATGCGCATCTCCAAGATGCGTTTGCATCTGGATCAGCACTCCGTGTAGATTGCCCCAGTGTTAAATTTTTCACCAGATCAGAATACCTACCTTTAAACATGTTAAGTAAGTTCACATAAGGTAAAGTAAGTTTGCATAAAACAAAGTAAGTTAAGTAAGCTTGCATAAATAAACTTGCATAAAGTAAAGTAAGTTTGTGCAATGTAAAGTAAGTTCACATAAGGTAAAGTAAGTTTGTATAAAGCAAAGAAAACTAAAGTTAATTGCATAAAGTAAGTTCGTATAAACTTCAATACGTTTGCAGAAAGTAAAGTTGATTTGCTTAAAGTAAAGTAAGTTTGCATAAATTTAAGTAAGTTTGCATAAATTAAATTAAGTTTACATAAAGTAAAATAATTTTGCATAAAGTTAAATAAATTTGCAGAAAGAAAAATAGCTTAAGTAAGATCACATAAAGTAAGTAAGTTACGTTAGTTTGCATAAAGTTAAGTAATTTTGCAAAAAGTAAAGAAAGTTTGCATAAAGTTAAGTAAGTTTGCATAAAGTAAAGTAAGTTTGCATAAATTTAAGTAAGTTTGCATAAAGTAAAGTAAGTTTACATAAAGTTAAGTAATTTTGCATAAAGTTAAATAAATTTGCAGAAAGAAAAATAGCTTAAAGTAAGTTTGCATAAATTTAAGTAAGTTTGCATAAAGTAAAGTAAGTTTACATAAAGTAAAGTAATTTTGCATAAAGTTAAATAAATTTGCAGAAACTAGAATAGCTTATATATGTTCACATAAAGTAAAACAAGTTTGCAATTATAAAAAAAACACCAAGTTTGTAAAAAGTAAGAAACTAAAGTACGTTTGCATGTAGTAAAGGTAATTTTCACAAAGTAGAGAAAGTTTGCAGATACTACAAAGTATGTATGCATAAAATACGTTTGCTTTAAGTAAAAAAGTTAAGTTCCCTGGACAAAATCGAGTACAAAAATAGTACAACATTCCTAAGGTGCACATTTGGAACATAATTATAGTACAGTTTTAGTACAAATATAGTACAAATCTGTGTACTATAAATGTATACTCAAATTGTACTTAAATGATGTTCCAAATGTGCACCTTAGGAATGTTGTACTATTTTTGTACTCGATTTTGTCCAGGGTTGGTACAAAGAAAGGCAAATTTGCAGAAACAAAAATAAGTTAATGAAAGTTACTGTTCAGAAATTAAAGTAAGTCTGATAAAGTAAAGTTCTGCGAAAAGAACAGAACGTTTGCTTAAAGCAAAGTTTCCGCAAAGTAAACTAACTTTAAGTTAATTAAGTTTTCATATAGTTAGTTCACCGAAGGGAAAATTGGTATAAAAAGTAAGTTTGCATACAGTAAAGTTACTTTGGTCAGTATAATAATTTTGTATAAATGTTCATATTTCCAAATAGTATATTCTGTGGTCAGTTAAAAAGAAAAAAGTTAAACATTACAAGGAAATATATGTATATAGTCAATGTCCTTGAAATTATTAAAGATTGTTGATTTTAGACCAAAAATGATATTTTTTTTAAACAAGATCGGATGATCCGAACTCGTACTTTTAAGAAAATACAAAAATGGCGTCAACTTTAAGAAGAAAACTGTTCTGTAAACGAAATCAATGATAGTCAAGGCTTATTATCGGCAGAGTGTGAGCCCACGGTGTGAGCCAGGTCTAAATACGAGTGTACGTACGCATACGGTGCTTAGAGATCATTCATTATCATTCAAATGCCTTAACAAAAATGCAGGTACTTGAAATTATATAATTTATGCATATCATGCATGGTACGTATAATGTCATTTACACGCGGCATAAATAAAACAACAGAGTTGTTTTATACCCAAAGTCAAAATTCAGGTTTACTATAGTAAAGTGAAGATATGTCAATTATTTCCTTTCGTACCAATGTAGACCATGGAAATAAGTTGAGCTCTCCGCGTTACTATAAGGGGGTGGGGCTGTGGGTTTCAGCTCCGGATTTCAAAATCAATTTACTCAATGTTCCCAAATAATGGTTTGTGCCATATACCTGCATATAATAGCCCTTATTGAGCTCTATTTAGAAAAACTGAGCGCAAAATTGTGATATGGTTGCCATGGTAACCACGTACAGCCTCTGATTGGCCGAAATTTCAAACGGTCATAACTACAAAACAAAAAATGCTACTATATATTACCAAACTTTGAGGTAGGACATAAACCGGTCATCATTTGGGAACATTGAGTAAATTGATTTTGAAATCCAGAGCTGGAAATCCCAGACTCTCCCGTTAAAGTCATAAGTTCCGAGTTCCCCCGAGTTGTAAATTTTCACGATTTCCAGGGATTTTTAGGTTGGCTGAATCGCGCAAAAACGTGATAAGTCCTCCTTTGGCGTCTTTGGAACCTTTTTGAAAAGATGAAAGTATACAGGAGACACATTCTAATCGGCAATAGCTTGCCGTCATCTGCACTGCACTGGTCGGCAAAATCACATTTGGGATCCTGGCGGGATCATGTTCAATCTGATGCCTTACATGAAAGGAGTAGTACATAGACATACAACCAAAAGCATATCGATGTGTTTAAGATTAGTGGAGAAATAATATGTGCCGACACGTTGCCGATTTTTTACGTGTCTCCCCATATTATGCGACGTCAACATCAGGGTATAGAAAAAAATAAACCTTTCTGGGAACTTAAATAGTGCTGTTGAGAATTTTCTGTGAGATATATGAAAAAATACATGAATTGCTCTAAAAATCGCTTGTTTTGACATGCAGTAATTTGACATTCACCCCAAAATTTGGCTCATTTATTTGGATTTCATCATTCAATATTGCCAGAAAAATCATCTGTCGTCAAAAATTGTTGTTATTATTTTACTTTATATTATTATTTTTAAACTTGCCGATTTTTTTTCTGGGACTTGCAACCTTTTTTCTGGGAACGGCGCGCCGCGTTACCACGGATTTCGAAGCCCTGGTCAACAATATATGAAAGTGGTCAATTCATTTATATCTTGTTTCAAATCTTACATTTGAACTCGTTTTGAAAAGAGGGAAAGACTAAATAAAGCAAGAAACTTACCGTTTTGCAGCTAGTCTCCTCTATGATAATGTGTGTTATTCCATTAATACTTCCTTCCAGTGGGTTCCATCTGCATTTTCTTACTCCGATCAGTATACAATTGTGTCGGCTAGTCATGATTCAGGATAATTATAAATTGCACTAATTCTTGTGAAAACATAATTCTACCAACAGCATTTGTCTACAGATGTCAATCAAGCAAGCGAGGAATTCATCAGAGCATGACGCTGAATCATTTCCTTTCCTCTCGATATAAAAACCTATTTTTATACTTCAGATGGAATTTTACGATATTTTATTTATCGGGGCTATTTCAAAGAGTTCTTCTGGCAAATTATTAATAGGCCTAATTGCTGGAAGATTTCGTCTGCAATTGACTTTCATGTAGAATTCTGTGAGCAAAGAACAACATTCATAGCTTTAACTGAAATTGATAATTTATTTGATTTCGCAATTTTGATACATTCTCATTTAAAAAGTGCACCTGGGCGAAATCAAACAACCGTAAATGTCTTTATAATTTATTCATACGCATAATAGCCAAATTAAAACGTAAGAATAAAACATATATAGAAATTACGAGGCATTTCTCAAATTGAAAAATTACCAGTTTCATATATGTCGAAATGGCATCTAAATTGAACAGATTGCCCGTGATTTGTAAAACTGCGACCGTTCTTCTTGAAACAGTCGTAAATGCGACTCATTATCATTTTCACTTTTTCAAATATGAACATACTGTGAGGACAGACAAAACGTGTTCAGTAAGCCATATTCATCCGGGGACAGCTCGCTAGTCCGACAACTCGCTAGTCCGAAAGCTCGCTAGTCCGACGGCTTGCTAGTCCGACGGCTCGCTAGTCCGAATTGTAATTTAGGCTCGCCAGTCCGAATTATGAAAAAGGCTCGCTAGTCCGAATATCAAAAACAGCTCGCTAGTGCAAATTACGACCTTCGCATGTATTTTATACCTGTAGCCCAAAATGAATTTTGTCGCATTTAGGCTGGTTGGGGGTGAACGAACACATCATGCATATGCAGGCAGGAGAATGATTTTTCATGAAAATATCTGAATTTGGTAAAATTTAACCCCCAAAACACTAAAAAGGTTAAATCAAGCCCCAAATTATCTGAATTTGGATGATTTTGGATGACAAAATATCTGAAATCAGATAATTATCTGAAAATTCTCATGCCTGATAATGAAGTGATATGTTGGGAAAGTACTTCCTGAACAGTACAAACACATTTAAGGTGGCCTAGCACAGATAGAATTCCTCTATTTAATTTTCTTATTTTTTGATATGTGGTGTTTTTATGTGTGCTGATCACATTTCTTAAATAAATAAAAAAAAAGGGGGTCACCGACTTAGTTTTTGAGAAAAATACATTATAAAAAGGGTATGTTTTGCCACTTTTTACCATTGACGTCTATGGTAAAATCGGAAAAATTAAGACAAAAACACTTATAATTAAAAACGGCTTTATTTTTTCTCTCTTTTTCACATATGTTTTGGTCCTTATATAGTTCTTTAGAAAACCGTAATAAAAAAATATGGTCACCGACTTACTTTTTGAGA
>JXSR01S073309.1:34643-45516 GCA_000969725.1 Ophiothrix spiculata
AATAAAAGAGTAATCCTTTAATTTTGCAATATTGATTAAAAATTACTCCGAAAACGACTAGTTCCCTTTTTACTACCGTATGGATTAAAATTTTGCTCTACGTTGAGCAATTATTTTTTGCTGTGTAGGTGCACAATTTTTCAACTAGAATGGTATCATTAGTCTTACGGGACTATTCAGTTATGCCACATGATTCCACTTCCCATATAATCTTCGAATTATATGCATTCTGTTTTTTCGACCGGCTCTTTTTGGTGCCACCGGATCAGAGAAAAATCTTTCGGGATTCTTACCGAGAAAGAATCTTACGCGATTCTTATCCTCTCTTTGACAGCATTATACTGGCCTCTTTTATTGCTTACAACATCACTCTACATACTTGTAGTAGTCATTTTTAAAAAAAGGATACGTCTTGTTTCAGATAGTTAAAGAGAAAGGATAAGTTCTTTTCTCTTTATTTGGGTATCGGATATTGTTTTCTCGAATTGGACGTCCCGTGTACCCCCTTCCCCACCTTTTTATACCAAATATTCAAACCCACAAAGCAACACACAATCCGGATTTTATCCTGCTGTCCTTATCGTAATTTCCCTTTCCAATCCTAAGGAGCAAGGGTCGGTTCTTAGTTACTTCTTCGTTCTTCCCATAGAATATTCTATGCCAATTTTGTGCAACATTTATATCTATGTAATAACGACAATTTCATGATAGAATATTCGACACTGTGGCGAATAAAAAAGTATTCTACACGATATCATCAAATCCACGTTCTAATCCCAAGGTGCATTAGGGTATAAGGGAAAATATGATTATGACATTCTTCTAAAGTGATTTTCTCATGACTTCGGTGTCAAGGGCCGTGTCAATAGGTGGTTTGCTTCCTATCTAGAAAGCAGAACAATGCAAGTTTTCATCAACGGCACTTACTCGTCTGATTTAGTCATGAAATATGGACTTCCACAAGGCTCTGTCATTGGCCCATTGGGTTTCATCTTTTATATTCATGCTGTTGGTTACATCTTGCGTCATCATGGAATTAAATATCATCTCTATGCTGATGATATACAAATGTATATCATTATTGATCCCAGCATTCGTGGTGATGTAGCATGTGCTTTATTTAGATTATCCGACGGTACGCATGATAATGACAATATTGGATAATTTTCGCCCAATAATTATTGGTCTCGCTATGAGTTTTAAAATATTGGGCTCGACTGCGTCTCGCCAAATATTTTTGCAACTCATAGCTCGACCAATAAATATGGGCTCAATCTATCCAATATTGTATCAAACTTTAATCCATACCGTGAGCCTTATTTTTTCTGACCTTTTTAAGGTAGGCTCCTCAGAGGTTTTCTTGCTCCTTGATATGCTCAATAAATCTTTCTATTGTTCCAATAATTGTTTCTCTTTTCAGATATTGGAAATCATACTTTCTATTTGAAAAATGAGATGTTATTTTTGCTTTGAATTAACATATTCCTTTCACCACTGCAAACAGAGTATCCGCCCTTTAGCATATTTTCAAACGACCCACTAGATGAGTTTTCTCGTTATTGAGGAAGCCACCAAGGAAGATCGCCTAGCAAAACATATTAATATGATTTTTACATAAAATAAACCAGATGTAAGCTAAAATAATCTTGAATACAATAACACCTATACACAAATAGTTTTTGAATTACGTGGCGTTGAAATGTTGATTAACATTGGGTTAAAGAGCCATTGGCTGTTTTACTAAAAAGGGTCGGGGCGGGAAGCAGTCGTAGTTGGTTCACTCTAATATTAAATGCTTCGAAAGCGTCTTGAAACGTTCCTTAAACCATTGCATATACGTTCGTGTCGCTGCAATATCGGGTGCTTTCCCGAACTCTTTTTACAAGTAAAACACATGGAGAGCATCCTGCAAAATTTCAGTGCGATACATTTTAATCATTTCCCAAGGACAATCTCTTCTCAATGCATCAACAATCCATGACCGAATCTTTCAAGACTATTTCGAGATGCTCTAACGATGTCACAATAAGCATTTTGAATGCATCAGCACCGGTATTGCATTGCGAAAGCATTCGGGATGTTTGTTTGGGAACAAATTGATGTCCAATTCAAGATTAGCAAAGACATCGTCAAGGCATTTCCAAGACATCGAAATTGAGGTCCATTTCAAAATATAGCAAAGACATCGTCAAGACATTTCCAAGACATCATCAAGACATCGCCATGACATCGCAAAGACATCATCAAGACGTCTCCATGACATCGCATATTGTCAGGACATTGCCATGGCATCTCAAAGACATCAAGGAACCGTCAATCATGTTTTCTTCAAGATGCATCATGAATGCAGCCCTAATACAGGTTGTAACAGAAAAAATTATACATTCTTGTTAGCGATACTATTAGAAAAATAAAATCGTTGAATTCACACATTTTCCTTTTTACAAAAGGCTGTTTAATTGACTACCAGAAACAGCTTAAATGGTCTCATTAAATGGTCAGGATCAAGCGTTACGACAATTTAAGTAAAGACCACTAAAACCCACTTGGTCCGATTTCACCATTATTTCAGCGTCAACAGTTTTCCATGATTCGGTGAAGATTAACAGTGCAGTGAGATAAAATGACAAAAGGCACACCTCGTGTTCAAGAATGTTTTTATTTTTTTCATATGATAAGAATAGTTCATAAATAATGTTATGGTATTTTATGATAAAAGTTATGCTTGTAGGTTGAAATATTACTTATATCCAGAGTAAGCATAAACAGTTGCAGGCCCAAACAGTTGCATCAAATACTCGATGGAAAGCAAAGAGTGTAAAACAATAATCCTTTTGCAGTTTTTTTTTTCACACAGTTTCATAT
This sequence comes from Ophiothrix spiculata, assembly GCA_000969725.1. Classification (NCBI taxonomy): domain Eukaryota; kingdom Metazoa; phylum Echinodermata; class Ophiuroidea; order Amphilepidida; family Ophiotrichidae; genus Ophiothrix; species Ophiothrix spiculata. The sequence continues at coordinate 37,509 of JXSR01S073309.1, forward strand.
TCAAAGGGAGATATGGAAATTGAAAATAAATTTCCTAGTTCAATTTATAAAAGTTATGTTCAGAAATGATAATGTTTTATTTGACCTTTAATTAAAATCTCTGGGTAGTCTTAAAAACGTGCTTGCATGTTGACTCTGTCATTTAGATGATATGTTGTCTCGCCATCTTAACTAGGATATCTGTTAAAACTTTGTTCTTGCATCCTGTCCAACATCAAGAATACAACAGTCTACGGGCAAGGTCATCATTAAGAGGTCTATAATATGCCTTTGTTAGATACAAGTTCATGGAACACTCAAATCAGCCCCGTTATCATTGGTTATCCTGTTCAATATCGTATGGCTGATTTGGGGCATTATGTGCCATTATTTTGCTACCGGTAAATGAATCGGTTAAACTGACCCAGGTGGTTTGAAGGTAGGGTAAGTATAATTGCTATAACTCTGCTTGTAGACCATCAATTTTATTGAAACAAAGTGAATTTTGTAGCTTAAGAAGTTGGCTTTTGATATAAATAAACGACAATGTGATACAAGGTGTAACTTTATTCTCTCAACGTAGATAACAATGTATAATTTTTTCTGTTACAACCTGTACATAGCGAGCGCCAAGAACATTGTAAGGTTTTGATATTCAGCTTTGTCTTCAATATCCAAAATGTTTCGAAAAAGTGACAGAAAACATGTACGCACAATTAGGCCACAATTATGTGCGGCCTCACAACCAGGCCATAGCTTTGATTTCCAAGATGGCCGCCATTTGCTTGATTATGCGCCTCAAGATAATTTCGAAACAAGCAATATATTTTACAATAATCTTGAGGTGCATAATCAAGCCTACGGCGGCCATTTTGGAAAATCATTGCTGTGGCCAGCTTGCGGCCGGCCACACAAAGTTGTGGCATAATTGTGCTCCAATGCCCACTTTTCATCTCTTTACGCCAAGACTTCCGTCTTCAACCAAGTGTATCAGTGATTAAGAGCCTTTCTGGTACGGACAAAGACATTATAATTGTCAAAAGTGTCTTATTTCTGACTATGACTAGTCCACGTCATGATATGTCTCTCATCTATGGAATTAAGTTTGAACCACCTTAACCACGCAGTTCTGAAGGTTGCAGCCACTTGACAGAAAGTTGGCAGCTTAATCCAGTTAAGGCTTATTTTCAATTCAATAGGTTTATGAACAGTCCTATTTTAAAACCCGCCAAGGATGTCTACTATTGACTTAAACTTAAAACTGGCGAGGTGGCCAAATGATATCACTTGTTTTATCTATGTATGTTCACGTCTGCATGTCAACTGTTGCGATAACGATATAATTCTGACTCAAGTTAATATGGTTAATGAATTGACGTCAATGAAAATTGAATTTTTAAATGAATTTGTCATAAGGTGAAACATTTGTTGCACAATTGCTACTGTAATGAGTCTTTTTATAATGATGCATAACGTTTTGTAAATTTGTACTTTTCCCCGTCTGCGCTATTGCATCATCTTCAGTTCATTTGTTTTTAAAACCTGACTTAAAATATGATTTCAAAAGCAAAATACCGTAGGGATGTAGCCTTGAAGTAATCATTTTCATTTGAATCATCTTATTTTATGTTTATGGTGGTGCAGTTAAAGACTTTAAAGGTAGGTAGTCCGATCTGGTGAAAAATTTAACATATACTTTTCCATATTTGAATGAAGGGTCATCACCTACATAAAGCAATTGTCAAGTTTTATTTGTATACCTTGAGACAAATTAATACTACAGTCAAAAATGTGTCTGAGAGTGTCCCATAGAAACCTATACACTCTTATTTTTTTTACTCTGTTGAGTAAAAATTTACTCAACGGTCACAGCTCATTTTACTGAGTAAAATCTTACTCAACATTGAGTAAAATCTTGAGTCAATACTACTCAACGTTGAGCACATCTTACTCAATATTGAGTAAACGTTTCCCAACGTTGAGTAGGATTTTACTCAACAAAATGAGCTGTGACCGTTGAGTAAATTTTTACTCAACAAGAATACAAATTGTTTAAGAGTGTAGGATATTTATTCTTGTTAACGAAATTTTCAGGTAACTCAGCACTATTTTGACCATATCTCTTCATCGAAACATATATGATCGTGAAAATTTACAGGGGTTATGAGAAAGCGCATGGGTTATGAGTAAATATCAGATATCTTTTTAATGTACGGAATTAATTAAAGAGCAAAATTGCTGTCGAGCAACCAGGCCATACTATTTACGTGGCTTAAGGCTTCAACTTAAATCCCCCTAAACACTCAAGCACCAAAACAGTGCTATACAATCGTCATGACTTGTGTGTGCAATTTGGACCGGTTGTTCTAGATACGCAGACTATGATCACTTCGACAGCGAATTTTAATCAACTGATTCACGCTTTGTTTCGCGTCATGACAAAGGATGTTCCGACTATAATTCTTTCAGATTGTGAAATAAACTAGGCGCTATATTTTTCAGGTGTCATGTTTTATCCACATTTGCATCAGTCTCCATGGCAAATATTGTCCATACCCTTGCACATAACGTAACCAATATACCGGAGACATCTCTCGAGATAATCATTGATTTTTAGAGTGTATAAGCAAAATTAATGTCATTAAACTTAACAAAATTTTATTACTTAGGGAAAATTGACAAAAAAACCAGTTTTTTTTTTTTAATTTCTTAGTCAAAAAGTTTTGAATTTTAGTAGAAAATGGAGACATCCTATGTATCTCTAATTTAAATTTTCACCGTAAAAGTAAGATGATTGCAATTTCCGAACTTGGCTTTACGTATAAAATATCTAAATTATGCGTAAAGTTCATGCTAATATTGTCAAATGGCTGACAAGTATAGTCGTTTGATGTAGTTATTGATATCCTTATCGCCGGTTGTATTCATGTTTTAATCAGGCAAATTTTACTCAATAACGTTTATGTTTATGTGTTCAAACATTGTGCAGCGTTTACTTGGAACATGATCAATAACATCAGGAAAATCATGACACCATGTGCTCCATTGACTGATCGGTCGACAACTTGTCTGCCGAAATAGTTGCCAAAGGCTTTTAGCATTACTTGAAGTACTTTTAATTGTGTTTCAATTTAAGACCCGAGATGAAATACAAAACCAACCGGAATAACCTTATCATAAAGCAATGCTCCTATTAATATCGCTTAATTAATACACAAGAAAACAAGCAACTAATGTTTTATATTTTTTATTGAACAAATCATTTTGATTTGAATAAATAAAAAAATAATGTATTATTGCATCTCATACATATGCACACAGTGCGTTCATCGTTTCATCAAATGTAGTAATGTACTTTTGTGTAGTAAAAATACATTTGTAAATTAGAATTTTGTGTCCTTGGTTAATCAATAACCAATCGCAAACGAGACCCTTGTGAATAATTGGTCAGGCCACCAAATGTTCGAAAATATCTTATTAATATTCTCAACATAAGATGGCAAAAGTAGTACAATGTTTCATGTCAAAAGATATGAAAATACGATGAAATATTAAACTATTGCAGAATTGTCACTGGTGTTTTCGCCGTTGTTATTTGTATCCAGGAAGTATATATGATCATGAATCTATGACGAACAGTTCAGCAGGAGTGATTCAAGTTTGTACTTCAAATAAATGTATTTTGCACGTAACAATTTACATAGTTATTCAAAGTCATTTACGTGATGCAAATCTACGCAATCCCTGAACAACATTCTTTGACTTTCCCAAGTTTTGTATACAACCAATTTGATACAAAATATATTATTGTCCAATATATACAACTAAACAGCCTACAAGAGTTCTTAAATCAGGTAAAAGTTTTTAACGGCGCATAATCATGACAGCTACAGCTGTCCCCAAAGCTGCTACAGCAATGACACCGACGGCAACTCCTGCTGCTGCTCCAGCTGACATGCCTTGTGCTGTTAATGCTTGTCCTGCAAGGAGTCCAGCTTGGTTGACCTCTCCACCTGCAGGTACTGATTGTCCACCAGCGGCTGCTTGATTTGGTATGATAACTGGAGCACCGAGTCCATTTCCGTTTCCGTTCGCTGCAGCACCCGAATAACCCCCAGCACCACCAAGACCTTGTCCACCAAGGGGATCAGCTTGAGCATTTGAGGCACCACCTTGACCACCAAGAGCTCCTCCGGCTGTATTTTGGGTGTTTGTTGATTGACCTCCTACACCAGCACCTCCAAGGGGTGCACCACCTGCACCTGCATTCTGATTATTTGACAGTCCACCAGCAGTACCACCAGCTTGGTCGGCAGCTGCTTGTCCTGCACCTGTAGCAGCGGCTCCGTTGCCCGTTTGTCGTGAAAATCCACCAGCGCCATTATTGAAAGACGGAATTATCTGTGGTGCACCACCAAGTGGAGAATTGTTCGGTGAGCCACCTGTCTGTCTTGAGTAGGCTCCAGGTGCAGCGAGTGATCCGACTGCAAAGGAGAAAAGGGAAAGATTTTGAGATGCATATTCAAAATTTAAAAACAAATCTTTTAAAATCAAAAGTTGAACAATATGCCTGGTAATTTATTACTGTTTTTTCATGATGTTCAACATGTAATTAGCATACTCATTGATCAGCTAAACCGTAGGTTGGACTTGATTTTATCAACTTATATGCATGACAAATATGTTTCGAAAGTGCGGCCTAAAGGCCATCCCTCGCTCATCAGAAGCTAGCAGCAGAGTAGCTTCTGATGAGCGAGGGTTGGCCTTCAGGCTTCCCCAGCAAAACACATTTTTTCAATTATGTAATATAACCAACTCTATAAATTAAGGATTGCAGAATACATGTAGATTCATATTTGATTCAGATTGAATACATGTAGATTCATATTTGATTCAGATTGGAGAAAGAAGTGCTAGAACATTGACTACAAACCCGTAGTATTATATTGCCTTTTGTTTAAGGAAAATATTGTATGGCGATGTCAAGTACTATTAAATAAATTGACACTTCCAAAATTTTTAACTGAGATATTTTAAATTCCACAGGATTAATATTTCAAGAAAAGCAGGTATTCATCAAAATTGAGAGTTTAATTTTTGATACACTAATAAAGAGACATATTAACAAACTCGTCCTTAGATATGTCATCTTCAAGATAAATAACCTGGTTTCAAAAGTATATCACTACTAGCCGAAGCAAATACAGTTATATTTTTATTAACATCAACCATGTCAACGAAAATAGCAAAAACGAATCAATTAACATAAAATATGCAACTTACCAAAAAGTGCCGGGAGTACAAGTAGAAGACAACGCATCTTGATAAAGTATTTGGATTGTATACCGTAGCAAACTATGTAGGATCAGACCTTCGCTGTTGTTTTCGTTGGTGCTAAAATAGATTACTCCCCCAGCTCAGCCTATTATATGTTCTAATGAACCCATCATGCATTGCGACAAATTCCCTCCCACAACACTTGTCCAAAATTGATAACGTCATCACTGTAGGCTGTATTTGCTAAACTGTGCGAATGGATGAACGTAGATTCGGATGACCCTGGTGCTAAAGAAGGACAAAATAATGCTAATAGCAATAAATTGGAGATTATTCTGGATACACTTGCTATAAATATAGGTTATTGACTTATGATATTATGAAATAACAAATCAAATATTTTATAATCTATTGTTTTGCTTATAAGTATATAATTTGAAGTTGAACTAAAATGGAAGGAAGTTAAATAGCTATAATTATTTTCTATATAATCTATATAATTATGTTGTGCTAATCAAATTTAAGTATATAATTATTAATATTTAATAATTTCATCTGAAATATATTGTAATAAAATTTCAGGGAAACGAAGTTCAAATCGACCCTATCCTTTTTATACTAATTAGCATAGGCCTCAACTTTTCAAATTTGTATGATAAACAAATTAGTAGTTGCTAATGTGTAAATATCAGTTTTTCATCTTATTCTTTTGCGAAATTGCTTCTCTGACGTTGGATTCATATTAATCCCTTTTGACTGCCTGCATACGTTTGGATGACATTGACCACCTAACTCTTAAAAGAGTTAGGTTCAAACAAGCTTACAGTACTATAGGTGGTAATTCTCCTACCTACTGTTATTTAATGGGGTTATGAGGTACATTCAAAAAATCAAAGTACGCGAAATGCAACCAATTGCTGAAAGCTGTTACATGTATATTTGAGCAATAATCTTGTTCAAAATTGATCTGCGGTAGGATTACATCATTAAAACTAAAAGTTAATATCTCTTGACAAAATTACTTAATATCGTCTAATAGCAAAAGGATGCTACCTGTTTGATATTGTATCATATTTAAACATGACATATAGAGGATGCAACTGGGTTATTGGAATACATACTTTTAGTAGTTTATCTGAACATCAGAGTGAATTAACAGTAGGGGCGTAAAAAGGGTAAATATTAATCAACACAGGTGCTATGTGTCTAATTCTGCACCCATATCTGGAGAAAAAAATTCAGATTTCAGATTTTTTCAGATTTTCAGATTTCAGATTCATTTATTTCCATAAAAACACATAAAAATACATAAAAATAACATAGAAACAGAACAGAATTATGGAGGACAGGACCGGAAGGCCAATGAGGCCCGTTAAATGTCCTTCCCTAGATATACAACAAAACGTTATAGACAAAAATAAATACCTGACAGCACAACTACTCAAACAAGATTACAACAGGGACGTGCTCAAAAACTTACTTATAATTCTTACGTAATATTTCAATTTTTATAATTCTTACGTAATATTTCAAAATCAAAAATGAATTAGTAACGTGTTGCACAGATATGTATCTAGAATGTCAGCTGATCAAAGCACATGTCAGTTGTCTTCTTACAATATCATAACTTGATGAAAAAAAGATGTAAAGAAAACAGGTTGCTAATCAAGTACACAAACAGGTGAATGACAACCTCCGAATTAACTAATTAATAGCTCTAAATTTGAATATCCGAATGACCAATAGGGATTATGGTACGATGATAACAGTGTATGCAAGAACGATCTAACACGTTATTGATAATGTTCATAGGCTAAACAGTTGACATACAGTTTGGAAGAACACTCAAAATAATGGTATGAAATAATTCTACTTTAACACAACAAAATATGATCATTTAGTGATTTACTTACACTCTTAAAACATCATAATAAACATTTAATCAAAATTGACAATACAATTAAGGGTTAGGGGTGAAAAGAAATCGTAAAAGTAATATAATAATTCTCAGTTCATTACATTTTCCAGCAATACCTAGTATCTTTGAGTTTCATAAGACTTCTATTTGTCTACCTTTTACAAAATCAAGATTTTCATGTCATTTGAAAGTGAATTATATAAGCTTTAAAATGATACCTGTTGTGAAAATCGAAGCTTCGGTTTTGAAGTTATGATGAATAGTAACAATAATGTTCTTATGATTTTCTTTATAATTTGCAAGTTTAATTTGCCTGTATCTTAAAATTTGCACGACTTACACAATTGATGCAACCCGTCACATATATATCAAACTAAACAAATAAAGCAACAACGATTATGGCAAACTATTGCATTGCACAAAACAAGAGCAGCCAATCTTTCACAAAATGGTTACCATGGTAATACAAGAAACTATCTTGATCTTGAAGATGGCAAATTATTTAGTGCAAATCTGTGCATTCTTGAAATGATATTAGTGTTAAGTCTTTGTCTTCTTGAAGATGTCAAACACTTGCAATAAACAATGACCTCTGCGAGAAAGTTCCAAAGGATGTAACAAGAATATCTTCAACAGTGCGGGCAAAGCACCATATCTGGTTCGCACTGAACCAGATCTGGTTCGGTCGAACCAGATCTGAAACAGAATTTGGCGTTTTTGTGGGGTTTTCTTCCCGGGCGATTTTGTTAAAGGTGTTGTTGAACTTTTCTTACCGTTTTTGTAACCGTTAAGATGTTGCCTAAAAAGCTACCGTGAGTTTTTAAATATCTGCCG
>JXSR01S073309.1:45711-57704 GCA_000969725.1 Ophiothrix spiculata
GTTTTACTCCCTGACAAACTTTGACGGACCATAACTTGACTTCTGGAAATCGTGCGAAGTTCATTAAGGTGTCATTTTAATCATTAAAGGATGGTCTTTGCAACTAATTAAAAAAGTGAAAATGACAAAAGCTGGCATTTACTGCTGGTTTGGGCTGGACGGTCACATATATATCAAACTAAACAAATAAAGCAACAACAATTATGGCAAACTATTGCATCGCACAAAACAAGAGCAGCCAATCTTTCACAAAATGGTTACCATGGTAATATAAGTAACCATCTTGATCTTGAAGATGGCAAATTGTTTAGTGCACATCTGTGCATTCTTGAAATGATATTAGTGTTAAGTCTTTGCCTTCTTGAAGATGTCAAATACTTGCAATAAACAATAACCTCTGCGAGAAAGTTCCAAAAAGTTTGAACCAGGTCGAACCAGATCGGAAACAGACTTTGGCGTTTTTGTGGTGTTGTCTTCCCGGGTGATTTTGTTAAAGGTGTTGTTGAACTTTTCTTACCGTTTTTGTAACCGTTAAGATGTTGCCTAAAAAGCTACCGTGAGTTTTTAAATATCTGCCGTGAGGTTAATTGTTAATTAAGACAATAGAATTGATAAGATTACGTAATCAGTTAAATATGCAAAAAAAAAATTAAATGTTTTTAACCAAAAATATAACATCGTTCACTAAGAACAAGTATATGTTAACAAAATTGCCAAAAATACAATCTATAATAATACAATCTATAATAGGTAAAATTTGATTTAAAATTTGAATCTAAATGTATAAGTGCAATGCATTGTGGGATTTATTGTTCTTGTATGTATTGTCAACCTGGAGATCGTGGCTGATCATGGATTTGATTGGGATGAATCGTAGATTTAGGTTTAGGCAGCATTAGCAGTAAGTTGAATTATGGCTGAACAAGTCATAGATGGCATTGATGTCATCTCGAAAGTCGGACAAGTCTGGTTGTTGAGAAAGAGGTTTCATAACGAAAAATGTCATTAACGTATAAATCACGCGCGCTAACGAAACTGTAACAAATTTTAACGGACAACAAATGTTCTGGGCTTTTCGTAATATTAATGTATCACATTATGTTTCGATTATTTGCTTTAAAGTTAAAGTTTCTGAACAATGTCAGTTTTTCATTGAAGATACAGCAAATGCGTGCGTATCATAAATTAGAGAGAATAACGTGTAAAAATACCTGTGAAATACCACATTTTCTGGTAGCTTATGGAGGAAAATATTACTAATTCAATATCCTTGACTATATAAAACTCCTTACATATATATAATTAAAGCCTTCTAGTTCCCAATATCACTTGCTTGATAATAGTTTGAATTTACATAACATGTAAAAAACCCATTACCAACCAAAGAGATTGTACGTGTTAAGATATATATCGAGATGGAAACAACTATGAAAAATATGTTCCATATCTGTAACTCTTGGACAAATTCCAGCACATACGATAACCTCACGAAAGAGTAGGTCATGGTTTTCCATTTACAGAAATATATAGCTGACCATGACTTGACACCCATTGCTAGGAAACAATAACATCCTTTAATTAGAAATGGTTGGGATTTCCATTCAATTATGCAAGTGTTTTCCTTCATTACCGCATCATTATAGAATTCTAAAATCACTCTCCATACCGAATAGTCATGTCTGCAATATTCGAATTCACAAGTATTGTATCACGGATATATATATATTATTTATGTAAAAATATAAATATTGATGCCTATAATATTATATTTAATGGTTATTACTCATGCTTTGATTCTAAATGTGAGTCAAAAGTGTATCTTAATAAAAAAAAATGAAAAATTCCATTCATTTCTTATATACTCCCCAAGTCGCTCGTGAAAATTAAACAACCAAATCCGCCAAATCGCATGCAATTGGTGCTCTTTGTCAAGATTGACTGTTTATATTTATGACAGTTTTGATGATGTTTTATCTGTTTCATAATTGGAGTTAAAGCAGCCGGATGGTTGTTGTCGCTTCGTGTCAAACAGACAGATAATCAAAAGTGCAATACAAGATATGCATTAAAGGTTCATAAAGTAACCCACAAATGTATGATTGTACATCAACAAACAAGTATTTGTGATAGAAAATATTTATCTAATACTATACAATACTTGAGATATTGTTTAACAAGCAAGTATTTTGTGCTAGAAAATATTTCTCTAATACAGTACAACAATTGAGATATTGTTTAGTAAATTAATGTCCTACAATATCAGTAACAGCATCTTATCAGTAATAGATAGCAGTCCAATATCGTGTTATCTTTTACTTCGGAAAAGATCTTGACTATTGAATACTTCTACAGTTTGAAGATGTTTTTATTTATTAGAATCAACTTGAAGTGGAACGTGTTGAGTTATAACTGTAGAAATCTGATGTTCAACGATGCAGACATGTAGGCAATTTATTTTCTATGAGTAAAGTATTCCATATATATGAATATAATTACATAAACTAATTTAATCATTAATAAGAAATACTAAAATAAATACATATTTTTAAATGTACATTGAAAGCATGAATCATTAACTACAGGCACAGGAAACCTGGAATGGTTCACAAAATGATAGAGAAATAAGATGACCGAAATAAACAAGTGTTATTTTTACACCACGGAGACATAAACCAATTATCACGGAGATTGGAATGTAAAAGGAAAATACTGCAGACATTATAGGTGCTAGTGATAAAACGCCAACTTTCACATTACATTGAAATATATAAAGAAATAGGGTCAACACCGATCTTATTGGATCCCGCCATAAACTATGCAGTCATTTTAACTAAAAATGCACAGTTGCATTTATAATCACAGATCTTCAGACACGGGGATGCAGGGTTGTTAAGGAAAAGTTTGTTCACCAATCACGTTGGTTAAGTGTATACGATGAAGTCATCTGTGCGCATCTTCTTGAATCATCGATATTGAGAATAAACATGTGGCTGGCCATCTTGGGATACCGGTTAAACACGTTTCCCATTGACATATTAATTTGGCTGTTATGAAAAAAATCAGAAGCAATGTCTTAAATTCCAGAATTGATATTAACCGAATGTTGAATCCGCATGTTGAATACAAGGTCCTGAAGCATACTAACTTGTGAATAAAACAAACAATAGACAAAAATACAGTATTAAGATGTTTAGATCGTTTTTCTACTTTGCTATGCTTCATGCAGCTAAACAAATTCAGGTTAGGACCTTAAGAGCTATTCAAAAGATATGTTTCAAAACGGGTATTTTTCAAAACATTATACCAATATAACCAGTGTTATTTTGTTACTCAAGGTCGTTATTTTTCGAATTTCAGTTGTTGGCAAATTCACAATTTACAAACCTGCTTTAACCTGAATGCAGAAGTTCATTTCAAGCAAATGACAGGAAACATGGGATATATTTATATGTTCAGAGGATCATCGACAGAAAACATACACGCATAAACATTTTGTCTCTCAGATGACACTTAAAAGGGTCTAACTCACTCTATAGTCGGGATACTAGAGTAAAACATATAACATATAGCCTGAGTAGTGGCGTAGCCAGAATGGGTCAGGGGGGGGGGGGGGCAGATTGCCCCCCCCCCCCCGACAAAAAAATCGAGCGGGAAATCTGGACAGCTAGCGGGAAAAATCAGGAAGAACAATAAAAATGTGATGACTTTAACTCTTTTCGAGAAACTGATGGAAATAGGCAGTAAAAAATAGGGAAAAACATAAGAATTTCCAGCAGATTTTCTTTTATAATTTTGATCACCTTGATCAATTTCAACAAGTAAGGTTAAAGCTTAGGAAATCTTGTAACAGATGAAATAATACAATCAAAATTGATATCACCTGCAACTTAGTCTCCCCTTTCGGGGTGAGCCATCACAAATGAGGGAGCAGCTGCAAGACCGCTTGACAGGAAACATGGGGAAAAGCAGAAAATCGTGTGAAAAGATGTGCAAAAATCGCTCAAAACTTCTTTTTTTTTGCTTCTCATTCTTTAAAATCGACCTGAATTAATTGTTGGTGTACGAAAATAGATTTTTTTGGTCGAGAAAAATTGGGAAGAACTGTGCAAACGCCGGGGGAAGAAATGTCTTTGCCACCCCCACCCCCTGACCAAAATGTCTGGCTACGCCACTGCGCCTGAGGGAAACATTTTTTTCTGTGTGTAGGGTTATTCTCCTTTCACTCAATGGCAACCTTTGACGGACCGTAACTTGAAGTTTTCCTACTTGTTTTTGGATCAGTGAGGTCTCATTTTATTCATTGTAACATGGACTTTGCAAATATTTGAAAACGTGACAATAGCAAGAGGTCGGCTATTTCGAGATGAATGGTCACATATTGTAAATAATAAAGACATTTAGATGGTTATGTTAAGCACATTTGTTTTGTAGATAAAATCAAAAGGCTATTTGCTTTACAACATTTGAAATACATACTTGTAGAGTTGGCAAGAATAAAACCGTGATCAAGTCTTGGCCTTTTGACAGATGTTATATATAGGTATGACTAATTTTAGAATTCTGATCTATATAATTTGTATTTGGACTTGGTCCAAAGCCGGCAAACAGCTAACAGGTTGTGACTCATATTGAATGAATTGATAAAAACATACCCAGGGTAGAGATAAAGAAACGGTAATGTGCTGTTTTTAACAACTTGGTAAAATCTGTTTAATATTACGCTTTTCTCACATTATTTTTCTCTGTCTATAGCAGCATCTATGCATTATATGACGCACATATTTACCAATATATTTGTAACGTTTTGTTTTCTTATCAAGCTTATGTTAGTTCATGCTTTTTTTGTGCGGAATAAATGCTTATACGCGGATCACAAAAGTTTCGGTGAGGTTTTCGATATGTTTACGGTGTCATATCGGGATGAAATTCAGCGGATACCAACTGGAGACCGCAAGACATTCGCCGGTAACCAGACGGTGTCCGTGCGGAGACTGGCGGTGACAAAGAAGCGGCGAAAAAAAAACGCCGGAGAAACGCCGACATCACGCCGCAAGGATTGATTTCAGAGATTAAACCTTGTGGATGATAATCGATGGCTCAAGTTATGGTCAAGTAATTACCGGCGACCGACCGGGCAACGCAAGCATCCACCGATAACATATCAATGTAGTTGATGTCATTGTTTCGGCTTTGCGGCTTCCTTCAGACATTACCAGAAAGCTCCAGAAATCGATCAATGGCTGGTTGTTTTGTGACCAAAACACGAGGAAGCGCAAAATAATGAATTATTTTTAATTTACAAGAAGATAAAAATATACAAAACAAAAGACAAACAAATACTGATAATAAATAATTTCATTTAGAATAGAAAAGTTTAATGTTAAATACAATTATACGAATTGTGTTATCACTTCTCTTCAAATACTTACGGATTACTTGAGTTGATTGTATCATATCGCCTTTGGTGGTGCGTGGTGCGTTTGCTAATACTTTACTATAAAGTTAGTATTAATAAAAGATACTTAGTTTATTTAATGGTACTTACTACTTAATCTTAGCAATGAAACAATAACTTAAAAAACTAATATCTAAAAGTATCCTGTTATTTCTTTTTATTTCTTTTTTCATAACAAAATACATACAGATGTGTTCGTTTCTAAGTTCTATTTAACTTTTGAGGTCCAAACATAATAACTACATATGTGCCCTGTTGCGACTATATGGTATGCACTTTTTGCACACACCCATTTCCACAAGGAAGGAACTTGAAGGATGCAAACTCCCGCAGCTGTCACCACTTTCACAGGTGTAATGTGCCATATTACCAAGAAATCCCGCTCAAAACCCTAGCAATGATTGGACAATTCAAATAGAAATAATGTCCGCTATATAAATAGGGTCAGAGAAAGTTTCGTTATTTTACCCACTTCTTTGCAATTAAGCAAATAATGCCATTGCTTTTAAAGTTGATTCACAAAAACAATATTTAGATATGAAGAAGTATGAAAAATAACAATAAAAAAATCTAATGAATACTCTTTAATGAGAGCAAAATATGATTTGGAATTTCTAATTTCAAAATGAACATTAGATCTGTTCAAGTTTGTCGTAAGTTATCTCATTAAAAAACAAAGGATTTAGTTTACAAATAGTTTAAAAATTGTAATTGACAAAAGAAGTATTGAATTGATCTTACCCGCACAATAGAGGCCTGTCAATCAAAGTTGCGATAGTCTATTGTCTTCGATAAAAACAAAAATCCCTGACCGTTTTAGTTCTGCTTTTCCTTGTGTAAACACAAAAGGATTGTTCGGATTGCAATTTCTCAAGAGGGGATTATCTATACTTATTGACTCCAGTGAATAGAAAAGGTAATGGGTTAACAAAATAGTTTTCAAAAGATTACAAAATGCATTGTTATGCATGATCAGAACATTTGAAGAATCCTACTGTGTAATATGGTAATAAGTATCTAGTTTTGTAAAATCATCTTGTGTAGTAATTGTTAATTTCTAATCATAATGATCTCGTTTGTTATGTTCCACTGAACTGCTGGCTTAATACCAAGAGCATATGTTCAAGATAAAGATGTAACATTTAAATTCGGCTTGCCTGTAGAATTGGAAATTAAGTCCAATTAATATCAACAATATTAAAATAATATCCTCAGGTATATTTCCCCCTTCTTTTTCATTTGTTTTGACGACGTAATTATACTGACGTTGTATGTTCAAGGTCAATCACCAAAATTTGACAATGATGGACCAGCAGCAGATATTTAAAATTCTCACGCGAATGGCAAAACAACAAATCAATTTGAGAAAGAGTTTTCATGTATTTGTAGGCTCGGAATGGTGGAAATATTTTTGTTTCTATCTTTTTATATCTTGTTTTAGCTGAATACACAGCCTTTAATGGACATTTCTTGATTGAACAACTCAATATATGTAGACCTAGGGCCTAAACCTCTTCCCTAGATAGAGTTTTTTTTTAATAATCATCAATAATACATGTAGTAATAACAGTACATATTACTCTCTAAATGAAGAGGGCGTTTTTTTTTCAAAAACTCACTAAGTCCAATAGCTACCGGTTCATTCCATAGAAAATGAAACTTTTTTTGACTTCGAGCAAAAAATCAGCTTTTTTATTCGACCACATAAGCAGGATTTTCAGTCACACATTTGTTACTTGGTACGTGAAAAGTATTTCCTAAACAGAAATTGTAGAAATTATTTTAAACATGTCACAAACGTTATCAAAAAACTACACTAAAATGTCACAAACGTTAACAAACGTTACCACACAAAACAATGCATGAAAATAAATCCTGACGATAGAATGTCCTGCTATTTTTATGAAATACTATACACATTTTTACTGCTCATGAGGGAAATTGTGCAAAATATCTACCCAAGGTGACTGGAGACCGTGTGATTACTATTGCCCGACATCGAAGGTAGACACCGAGGGTAGATATTTTGCACAATTGCTCGAATAAAGAGCAGTAAATATTTGTTTTATATACCGTATAAAAATATTCTTGTCATTTGATAACTTGCGTAAACCAACTTGATAAAAGTGCATTCTGAGTTAAGCTTAGCGTGCATGCTTAGCCTAGCCTAGGCGTAGCTCTCGCCAAATGCAAGCAGCGTTTGAGGATTTCCGACAGCTGTGTAAAAAGCACTATATCATGCAGTCAATTCATCCATCAATTTTTTGAACTCATCCATCTGGTCAATTTTGTTTATCTTATGAAACTAAGTGCCGCAATACGCATGCGCATATACGCTGAGTAGTGTTTTGAAGCTAAAAATTGTCATATTTTAATATTTTTCTGGAAAATTAGTTCGGTGACCCCCAATTTGTATTGTTTTATTTGAAAGAACAATCTTGTGCGCAACTTTTGTGAAAAAATTGACAAAAATTTTCGGGCGGATGTTTTGAACCAACACTATTATTACTTTTGCCACATTTCTCATAGACCCCTGTACTATTTTTTCCCAAAAAAACCCTCCAAAATTGCTGTTTTTAAACAGACCCTCATGCAAAAACGAGTCCGGTGACCCCAATTTTTTATTTTAAAAATCGGTTATGCATCGATAAAATATCATTCATGCCGATATCTACAAGAAAATTTCGGGCAGATCTATCATGGACCAGACACCTTAATACAACAGTGAGCACCATTATCAACAAAAAACTTGTTGATATAATGTTTATGCTAGGTTATGTCGCCAATTAAAAGTGAATTTTCCCATTTTCGGTCACAAACGTAACTTTGAAATCGCCTTACCGTATATTATGATATTTCATTAGAAATCTGCTATACTACTGCTTTTGTGAGTTGAATCTGTTGTCAAAGCTCAGTGCAAATGACCACAATTTACGTCATATCGATCAAAGATTCATACAAGCATGACAACACGCCGTGGAAGTAGTGAAGTCATAATTTATGCAAATCACCCAATACGTACGATCTGGTTCCAAACAAACGGGGTGGACATTTTTACCACACATTAAGTCTGTGGTGAATAATTTCTATCTATCTATCTATCCAAATGAAGCATAAACAAGCATAAACCACGGTAATGTGTTATCCCTGTTACTATTTTTTTTCAGTTTGTTTACAAAAATCTAATGTAAATATGGTATGGTTTTTTGTACGTACGTGTATTATGTTACTACGCGTGTTTAGAGGAACCACTTCGGGCATGATTATTTATTTGAAACTAGATCGCACATGTTGGGCTAATTATAGCATATATGACGTCACTACTTCCACGGCGTATACGCTGCTAAAGAAGTTACGTGATTTTATGCATAATGAGCCCTACACGAGCGGTCTGGTTTTAAACAAATGGTAATGTCCATGATAGGGATGACCTTCTAGACTATTGTAAAGATTCTTTTCTATAACAAATTATAGAAAAGAATTTAGAAATTATTTACTAAATGTAAAATATAAATTATTATCAATAGACTCAACATGTGGCAAAAAATGCCCACCACGTATATTTGGAACCAGATCGTATGTGTTGGGGTGATTTGCATAAATTATGACGTGTAACCTCCACAAAGTATGCACACGCACAATAAGATTAAAATTTATTTAAAAGCATGCATAATTCTTGGACTTTGAGAAAATAATCTTCAATTGTTTAAGGGTGAAACAAATTAGTGAACCTTAATTTATTCAAAAAAGTAATAATTTCATTGACTTATCTTCCTCATTATTGACCCAATGAAGTTCAATTACATATCACACTGCAGTAGAACTTTACAAACAATTCATTGATAATATTTTTAAAACATTTCATCCACAAAATAAGTTATGTTTATTGCAATTAAGTCTAATAACCTTCAGGGAAAGTCAAACCAATAGCTGAGCAAAAAAAGGTTCCATGCCTTTGGCTTTTCAAATTTATTTTCTTTTTCTTTCTTCATACACATTTGACTAATTGAAGACATTATCTCAAGGAAATCTTCTGAATCGTTGATTGTGAAATGAAATTAAGTGGTTTCCGTTAACGTAAACAATTAATTAATTTTATGATACCAGTTCATAAGTTAGGTAATCAATTAAAGCAGTTAATCACAGATAAGACACAGTTTGATTAAAAAAATTGGAATTATGATTTTCACACCTCTTTAATCTCATGTACAAGTTGGACAGGTGTTTAGCTTTTCTGTCCTATATATTAAATCGGTATTTCTTATTTGTGATGGCTCATCCCGAAAGGGGGAACTTTACAGATGATATCAATTTATCAATTTGTCATTTCAACTGTTAAAGCATTTTCTAAGCTTTAAAATGACACCTTATTTGTTGAAATTGATCAAGGCGATCAAATTTTACAACAGAAAATCTGCTGGTAATTTTTATTATTTTCTATATTTTTCCTGCCCATTTTCATCAGTTTCTCGAAAAGAGTTCTGTCGCAAAGGCCCCCTTTTCGGGGTGAGTCATCACATTCAGTTGAATTATCTTGTTGATATTGTCTTGTACTCATTCATCTAAACAGTAAACAATGGACTTCATACGTTGTGGCTAAGTCAAATATCAATCTAGGTGGGTCAGCGTATGCTATACGTAGAAAGAGTTGACTATACTGAACGTATTTCTCGCGGACAATACCGTGTGGATAACGTACTCAACGTACGGACACCACCGTATAGAAAGTAAAATTAAACATATAATACATAACGAATACATAACGTGACTGTGACTGTGAATAAAATCCACCGGAACAATTATGAACATTACTTTAGTAATGGATGGTCAGCTTTAATGTTTGATGAACATACTAAAAAGATCAAAATTTCAATAAAATGTAATACTGGGGGATTAAATGAGATTGCAATATTTCTACTTATACGCTATTTCGCAGCTGTTGAAACAAATTCCTTGGCTGTATAAACATTGCTTCCATACTAAGGGTGTGGCTGATTGAAAAAAGTTCCCTTTGAGAAGACTTACATACATACAACAGAAATGAGCAATATTATTTATATTCGGCCATATTACTCATTTCCATCGAGGGTAAGAATTTGTTGCGTTTATCAACTTTTATAAGCAACACAGGTAAACTGTTAAATTTAACCTAGCCCCTAAATGCCTAGTTGATATAGTCAATAATAATGAGTCGGAGAAAAGGGAGTTTGACGACTTCACCAAAATTAGATGTTAAATAAATTTGTCAATAATGCAAAATTATTGATTTTACGATGTTCCACGCTGTCACTGTTTTTACTTTATTATTAGCCTATATTATTTTTTCACTTGCATACATTGGATTGGAAATATGCAACAGGGGCAGCTGTATGTCCTATTGAAAACATGTTCAATGTAGAATTTGTTTGAACAAATGATCTTGTTAACACCCTGGGGATTATTATTTTTTCTGCAAATGTGTTTTTCTAACGGGCATTTAGAATCAAATACGATCGAATTTGACAACGATGCTAATTTCGGCCATATTGAATTGGAAATGTACAACAAAGTTGTATAGTATATCCTTTTTAAAACAACTCAATTTAAATGTCGTTTGGACAAACAATTTAGTTGTAACCCTGAAAGTTCGTTTCTTTTAATTATATAGGTAATTGTCCATTTATTTGAATTATTCATTTTAAAAATATGCAACAGGGACAGTTTAACTTTATTGTATTTAAAAACTTATTACAGATGGCACTTAATGCACTTTCATTGGTACTTTTATAGCATTTGGGGATATTTGTTGAAAACGCACAAGGAGACACTCTCGACGCGGTAACATTTTTGTAAAGATTGGTCATTCTGTTCTTTATGCTTCACTATAAAGTTGCCTCTTTCACTTAATGCTCACAGGACTCCATTTTGTTTCTTAGCAATGGAGTTCACGAATATGACAAAGTATGATTTATTCATTATCTCCAATAGCAGATCCGGTCAAGTTTATTTTGTCTGAGAAATGTCAAAATGTTGAAAGTTTATCTGATTATGTAAGACACCTATTGCAGTCGACAGGGAGGTATGTGACATAAATAACAGGAAAAACAGGAAAAGGATTTGTACGGTCTACTGCCATAACAGCCTGAAGATAAAAGTTACCATGCATTCTATTTTATGGAAAACAGTTTTAAGTATAACTGATAGCATAAAGAAACAACCTTTGCATAAGAAATACTAGCAGTACATTGCAAGATTCCCCATGAAATAAATGAAATATAATTCTTAGTAATGTTAATCAGTAAAGTCGCAGCTAGCCTGTTATCGACCTCATTAAGCGAATTCTAAATAAAATCCAAGTCTCGCCAAAAGAGAAAATGGTCTCGAGATTTTGTGTTTTTTTAACGTGACCTGAAGAAAAGACTGACTTTGAACCCTTATTATTTGAAAAGGGTTAGATCAAATGCAAATTTGGAACGAGATATGAAATTTGGAGTTTTTTCAATACAATGTATGAGATTTTTTTTTGCTGTTGATAAAAGAAGCATTTAACATTATATGG